>CAUYPK010101817.1:0-29238 GCA_963574355.1 Loris lydekkerianus | reverse complement strand
GAGCTCAGGAACTAAGGTACCCAATCAGCTAAACCTCCTTCCTTCCCCTGAGCTCAGGAACTAAGGTACCCAATCAGCTAAACCTCCTTCCCCTGAGCTCAGGAACTAAGGTACCCAATCAGCTAAACCTCCTTCCCCTTTCTACACGTTTGGATAAAGGGCAGGGCTGAGAAGATGCTTAGCAGAGAAGATGCTGATGAACCTGAGTCTGATATGACTGTGTGACGTCAGTCTGGAGCGAGCACAGCCAGAACTCAGTAGCAAGAGCGAGAGGGCATGGGGAAGCTGGTGAGTCCAGCAGCTGAGAACACCTGCCACCAGTAGGCGGGGAGCAGAGGTGGAGGCCATGGTGTGCGAGGACCGAGGAGAAAGGGGAGAGTGTGGCTCAGGTGCCATAGAAAAGAGAGTTTTCAGGAGGGTGAAGGGGACAGCATCAGAAAGGCAATCTGAGGCCCCACAAGAGCACTGTAACCTTATCTTGGATTTGGTCATGATCTTGTTGATCTTATCATTAAGCAGTGCCCTTGTTTGGGTCTGTGGCATTAGGGCTGTGACACGGGGGAATCCCACTCCCTCTTCTGCCACTGATGAGGTATGAGAGTCATCTGTCCTGTTAGCCCTTCCCTCTGGACCTCAGTCTTGCAGGGATGAAAGAGAAACAACCATCTTTCCTTGAGCTGTCTTCTCTGGAGGCCGTGGGACAGTCCCTGTGAAAGTCCTTTTGTACTTTGCATGCTTTAAACATGGTAACCCTGCTAACCTGAGGGATCTGAGTAGGAAGACCACCTTCCAAAAGGAGACTCAGAGCCATTTTAAGTTCTGTTTCTCTTTGTAAAATGAGTAGTTTGTAGAGCTTAACCTCATAGAGTTGTCTTGAGAATAAAGTAAGATAATCTGGGTACCTCCAAGCCTAGTCAAGATGACACATGAAACTAACAGCCAGAGGTCCTCCCCTTGTCACCTTGGCACCCATACACATCTGCTTACATTGCATTTAATCTACAAACAAGCACAGTATGCATGACAAGGTGGCGATTCCACCTCACATGACACAGCTGTCCTGTGCACAGCCCAGGTCATTTATGCCTTCCCCAGAAGAGGGGTGAAGTTCCTAATGTAGTGTTGTTTTCATTTACAGCAACTTTATAAGGCTCCTTTCATTCCTCTCTTAATGTATCCCCAAATGTATTTTCTATGTCCAGAATGGAATGTTTCATAAAGGGCAAGTATTCCTGACCTTTGGTCACTAGGGAACTCGGACCACAGATATTACAAAACTGATGGAGTCTTCGTCAATTGATGTCCAGTTCATCTCTCCCAGCCTACAGATGATGACACCAAGAAGAAGACAGCCAATGGGATGCCCCCAAAGTCTAAATTAGTCAGAGGCAAAGAGAGGGCTGCAGGTTGGATTCCCGAGTCCCTGTCCTGTGGTACAGGATGGAGTTGGGAAGAGAACTCAGGTCTTCTCATTGCAAACCTTTTGCCATTTTCCCCAACATTCAATTCTCAGAAATAACTGCCATATAAATTATGTAACGTAGAAAGCAAAAATAATGTGGAATAATGGAACATAACTCGAGTAATTTGGAGCCAAAATAAGCATGTTCCAATCCTGGTTATTTCTCTGACTGACTGCGTGGGGAAGTTACTTTCCCTCTCTATCTTCAGTAAAACATAAGGGCCCTCTCCTCCTTAAAATGTTGCAATTTAGTTGGACAAAAACCTGTTTTCCAAGCTCACAGAGCATTCTGCCTTTATCTATTCAACTTCAGTTACTAGGAACCAAACCCAGCTGCACAATTGCCCATGCATGCTTCCGTGAGAAGTCGGGGGCACCCATCAGCTGCACAATTGCCCATGCATGCTTCTGTGAGAAGTCGGGGGCACCCATCGCCCTCACAATCGCCCATGCATGCTTCTGTGAGAAGTCGGGACACATGAAATTGGGCCTGGTCCTGCCTCCTGAGTGCCCCTCTCGTGCACAGACAAGTGGGGGCAGCAAATGCAGACTCTCCCCCTGCTGGTCTGACTCACCCTCCTACCTCCTGATGACTGAATACATGGCCCTTCTGCCTTTGGCTGCTGGCTTCTGTGGGTCTTCCAAGGAGGTCACTGCTCCATGGTGTGAGGCTTGTAATTCCCATGCTGGGTGGAGTTTGATTTCGAGAAAACCATAATGAAGATTTACTGAACACTTGTTAAATACTGAGTAGTGCTCTGCTAACTGTTTTGTGGTCATTTTCTTTAATTCCTGTGACAACTCTACATTCCCCAGTTAACAATCAGGAAACAGATTTGGAGTTTCAGCATAATGCCTTGAGCCACACATCCTGTGGAGGGTCACAAACAAGTTGACACTGAGACATCTTCCACTGTGGCCCAGGAAAAATGCAAGGCACACACTGAGCTGATCATTCAGTTTGCAAAGGGTGTGTGTATGAAAGATGAGTGGGGAAGACAAGCTCCCTTCTAATTCACACTGAGATACTGAGAATCTCCCCTCCCAAGTGCTAAAGCTGAGGTTAAATCCCAAGAGTTTAGCGGCACAGTTCTGTAGCATATCATAGTTGCAACCTGCATCTCAGTACGACCTCCATCCTTCCAGGCAGGTAATAAGAGCTGTCCCGGGAAGTACAGCAGACTCCATCACTTCAATATAGAAACATACAAGTATACAAACATCTATTTCAAAGGCTTGGCAATGAATTCTTTCAAAGCTACTCCATGTCCCTGAAATCAATTAGACACATTTCTTAAACTCCAGAGTAGTGTGTCTCCCTAAATCCAGTGTGACAGATAATAACTCTGTGACTTGCCAGTCCTCCAGGTGTCACAGAGCAGGAGGCCCTATACTCAGCCACTCAAGAGATGTGCCTTCTTTCCAGTCTCTGAAGAGATCTGGGCAAAACGCTGAGTTTGACTCCAAGGTTCTGGAGGTTCTGTGTCATAGAAAGGATGAAAAGGGTTAAGTGCAGAGACTTGGGCTGGCAGGAACGGCCCCTTTGGGTAGTGCTCGAAAACCACCCAAGCACCGTCCCTTCCCTGCCCACCTCCTCTGTACCAGGGACTGCAGACAATGGTGAGAAAAAGCAATCCTGGGGTGTGGATCATGGGCCTGCAAACATAATCTCTGGCACACCAGGAGCTCCTGACAGGTGTGCACTGCTTTGCAGCAAGGGATCTGGCAGGGGTGGGTCAGAGAATTCAGGTTCTAGAAGGACACAGCATAAATCAAGACCAAGCAAGGGCATTCTGCAAGTTTAGGGTGGGGACTAGATTGAATGCATAAGTAAAATAACGCACCCAGAGAGGGTTGTGGGGCAAACCCTGCTGGGAGGGTGGAAGATGTGCAGTTTTCAGGGGTCCAGAATGCTCAGGGTCTCAGTTTGCTTTAGGATCTCATCTGGATCACGGAGCCCCGAGCAGCAGGGCCAGACTCACAGGCACTGGGCTCCCACAGGGATGTAGTGCACACTCCACAGCTCTGCTTCCTTGAGAGATTTTAGGATACATCTTTTTATGAGCAACAGAAGTTCCAAATCAAACTGACTTTGACAATACAAGAGGTGGGATTTAGGACAGGGTAAATGGACCTGGCTCTGGTTCTCTGTCCCTCCCCCCATCTGCTCCCTTCCCGTGTTGCCTTTTGTCACAGTAGGGAAACTGCAGCAGCAGCTCAACTTGCAAGCTTTGAATCTGCAGACCATGAAATAGAGACAATGAGGGGCTGCTCCTCTTACATGGAGAATTTCAGGCACCTGTTGGCCCAGGCTGAGCAACAGGATAATGAGGATGGAATTAGTCTTTCAGGCTTAGATACTCCTGTAGCTTAGGGTGGGACAGCACACCAGCCTCACATCTTCTAGAGCAAACAGATCCTCACTGGTATAGAGAGGAAGGGGCTGGCCTTGACCTCCTGGCAGAGAAGGTTCACTTCCAGCAGGTGAACTTCCCTCCGCTGGAGATAGCTAATCCCACCAGGTGGCGCTATGGAGGCCTAGCAAATTATCAAATAGTACGTGCCCCAAATTGCCTCCTTGTTACTTTGAAGCTATAACCACAGTGTTATTGAATTATTCTCCTTATTTTGTGGAAGATGCCCTCTCTGAGATCAACATTTGTCATTACTTTAATTGTTTCTGTATTGCCTGCCGGGAAAAAGACTTGGCAGCATTTCAGGGCTCAGGAGCTCTCTCACAGTGTCAGACTTTTTATTGACAGTCACAGGACAAGAGAGTATTGAGACATGGACCTTGAGGCACCGAGGGGGGAGGGCTCAGCTGTGACGACAGAGGGGGCTGGTGGGGAGAGCAAGGCGGGAGCCTGGTTGTGCCACCAACCGGGCTGTGGGCTTCTCTGGTGCTTCCTGACAAGGCCTGTCTCAGGCCGGCTGCCTCCTGCCCAGCCCCTCCCACACCTGTTGGGCCTATCTGTGTACGTCCCCCTCTGCTTTCCCACCACCACTCCTGTCCTCCTCGAGACTGGTGGGGTCAGGCACCGCTTCCTTGAACCCCTTGTCCTGAGCTCAATTCTTCCCCAGCCTGAGCAGCTCTGCAGCTGCCTGCAAACCTCCCTTCCATCCTCATGGGACCTGTAGGGCTTGTGATACACAGCTGGCCTCCCTTCTCCACACTGCTGCTTCCTGAGGGCAAGGACCCTTATTCACCTATCTTTTCTTTTCTTTTTTTTTTTCTCTTATTCACATTTCTGCGAATGTGATAGGCACCATAGGAGCCCAAGCAGTGTTTGCTGAATAATTAGACATGGAAGTGAACAGCTAACAAGTGATATGAGCAAATCGAACATACCCAAACACAGCGCCATCTGAATCGACATCCC
Source organism: Loris lydekkerianus (assembly GCA_963574355.1). Taxonomy (NCBI): domain Eukaryota; kingdom Metazoa; phylum Chordata; class Mammalia; order Primates; family Lorisidae; genus Loris; species Loris lydekkerianus. The sequence goes on along the minus strand of CAUYPK010101817.1, from coordinate 24,396 downwards.
TCTTCAAAGAGAAGATGATTAAAAATTGTGTGATGCTGTCGAGAAGAACTGCATATAGTCGCTGCAGGCTACAAACGAAGATGTCTGACACTTGGACTGGAAGATGCCTCGGAAGAGTGTGTGTAGAGAATCCTCTTCTAAAATAATAAGGGAGTGTATCTTCAACAAAACACACATGCATGAATACATTCTGTGTTGGCATAAGCATGCTGTATAAATGTGTCGATATTTCATTACATCTTAAATTACGAATTCATCTCTGAAACTTCTGCTTAAAACCACCCGCTGCTTGGCACTGCACTTATAAGATGTGGACGTGGACTTGGGGGGCTCTGTGTGGCGTGGCCCCTGCCTTCCTCTCTGTGGTGCTCCTGCCTCCTCCCCTCTCTCCATCTCTCTTGTGGGAGCTGAGCGAGCCAACCTCAGTCCTTCTCAGGCCTCTGCGCATCTTACTAGCTCCCTCTCAGGTCACTTGTTTAAATGTCTGATTCTTTTGCATCACTTGATCTAAGTTTCTAAGGGAGACGTGCTTTCTGCTGCAGCCTCCTTTCCTGTCACCCTGTCGCCTCTCCCGTGTAATGCCCTGCTTTGGTCATGATTTGCTTCTTGTCTGCTTCCATCCCTGGACGGGAAAGCTGTGAGAGTGGAGCCTCATCTGCCCTGTTATCGCCAGGCCCCGGTATCTACCAGTGCTCTAGCCCAGGGCGGGAATCAGTGACTAGACACTGAAGAGATGAAACCGCAGGTCTAAGGCAAGCCCCTAAAAACTGTGGGAAATGTACCTTGAACTCTTAGTGCCGGTCATCTGTGGGAATGAGATAAACAGGAAATTACAGTATTTCTGCTATACTTGGCAATACCTGGAGAATATTTTGCATGAACACTTTGGGATCTTATTCAAATACATTTTTTAAAATGTGTATCATTTGATTTTTTTTTTTTTTTTAAACAACAAGCTCTTATTTCTTCTCCTCCATACCTGAATTGTGATCTAGGCATGGTCTTAAGGAGAAACCTTTAAGCATAAAGAGAAAAGATCCTCTGATGATGTAACATGGACTGTGTCCTTGACTTCCCTGAAGACCTTAACAGGCACAAGGAAAAAATAGACCATGGTGCTAGAAGGGACCAGCACTTTATCTCATCCAAGTTGATTGTTTTACCAATGAGGGAACTGAAGCTCTAAGCATCACGAGCTTAAAAGTGGAAAGATCAAAGTGTGGGAAGTGGAAGTTCTGACTCTGTCACAAAGTTACCGGGTGACCTTGGCCAGTCCTGTGTCCCTTCTGAGAACTGGTCTTTTATACTCTAACATGTGAGGGGCGGTTTGGGGCATCTTGATAACCTCTTTGGGTCTGTCCAGTTCTAACATATACTGCTACTGGTGACTCCACACAGCAAGTTCTACATGATAAATCCAGACTATTCATGTTTTAAATGTCTGGAAGTATAAGCAAGTTAATTTTCTAGGTTATTGGTTAGAGAAAGAGCCATCCTACCTTAGAATTTAAGGGAAGTAAAGAAAGACTAGGATGTGATGGTTCTGAGCACATCTGCTTCCAGCCAGGATATAGAAAGTCTCAAGGGACTGTCCTTACAAACCTTAAGACCAAGAACAAGCTGAATAAACACAATTATTATAATTGTTTAAAAATCAGAGATCTGCATATGCAAATAAGCCAGAAGGAAATAAATTCCAGAAAGGAATGAAATCTTCGGAGGAGAGAAGAGTCCATGCATGCTTTCATCCCTGTTGGGGGTGCCTTCAACCCATCACACAGATGTGATATCGAGAAATTATCAAAAATGCACAAGAAAAAAACAGAGGAACAGAGAACAGATGGGATTAACCAGTAGAGCGTCTAAACTTAAACATAACAATGGCATTCAGTGTAAATGGATAAACACGTCATGTGAAATGTAACATTATACTAGTGTATAAAAAACAGGATCTAAGTATATGCTGATTAAAATTATTTAAATCCAAAGATATGAACAGTCTGTATCCATGCAGTCACTAAATCTAAGAGTGCTAATGAGCTCTGTTCATATAAGAAAGAAAACTTCAAGATAAGGACTATTATATTACCAGAGATGAAGAGGAATATTTTATAATGATAAAAGGTTGATTCATTAAAATATTAATGCACATATTATATGAGCTTCTAGTGATGTAAATGACAATAGAATTAAAGACAGAAATAGATAAATCCATCATCGTGATGGGGTTTTAAATATCCTTTTCTCAGTCATTGAGTAATTGGTTAAACAATGAGAAATGTGAGTCAGAGTACAGAGAGATGATATGAGCAACACAATCAATAATTTGACTTAATTGATGTTATGAAATAAACCTCTAAAAAATGCAGAAGAAATTTTCCTTTCAACTTCACATGGAGCATTTGCCAACATTGACCAAATGTTGGGCTACAAAACAAAACAAACAAAATCCTCAATAAAAATAAAATCCTCAATCCTCACAGGATTGAGAATCACACAGAAGATGTTTGGCTAAGCACAGTAAAATTAGATTTAAAATCAGTACAATAATGTATCTTAAAAGCTCTAACTATTTGGAAATTATTCAACACACTTTTAAATAGCCCATAGGTCAAAGAACAAATCCAAGGAAGATTAGATAAGACTTTTATATAAACAATAAAAAAAAATCAGTATTTCAAAATGTTGGGATGCCTCTAAAGTAATGCTTGGAAGCCAATGCCCAGCAGCGAATGCCAATAGTTCACAAGAAATGGGGTTTAAAATGAATTACCTAAGCGTCTACCTTAAGAATATGAACACAATTAAACATTTAGTGGGAGAATAATAAAAGTAAGAGCAGAAACCAATGAAATACAGCAGAAAAATACAACATTGTCAATTGAATCAAAGTTTGATTTGAAAAGGTTAACAAAATTAATAACCCAATAACAAGATTTACCAAGAAAAAAGAAATGCTCAAGGAGGAAAGAGAAGAACAAACTGTGAGGACTCACCGTTCCTGACTTCAAAACTGGCTACAAAGCTCAGGCAGCAGAAGAGGCAGGGCAGGGCTGAAGACAGACCTCACCCCACGGAGTGGAAGGAAGGCCCCAACAAGAAGTTCTCACGAATGCGGCTCAGTTACTTCCAACAAGGACACCAAGATTATTCAACAAGGAAAGCATTGTCTTGTCAACAGTGGTTCTGGAAAAACTAACTGTCCACATGCAAAAGAATACACGTATACCTTTAACTTACATCATATGCAAAAATGAGCTCACAACGGATCAAAGACCTGCACATTAGAGCTGAAACTACAAAACGCTTAGAAGAAAAACAGGGGGAAATCTTCAGAGCATTGGGTTTGGCAACGATGTATTGGTTATGACACCCAAAGCACAGATAATGAAGGAAAAAGTAGATTGGACATCAGTCCACACTACACCTTTGTGTATGGAAGGACTAGTAACAAAACAGAAAGGCAACACAGAACGGGAAAAAGTATTTGCAGATCACATCTCTGGGAAAGGATTCATATCTACGATACATTAAAAAATTCTACAACTCAATAATAAGAAAATGGTTTGATTTTAATATGAAAAAACGTTGAATAAGTACTTCTTCACATAAGATAGAAGCACATGAAAAGATACCCAACATTATTTTTTTAATTAAATCATAGCTGTGCCCAGCATTATTAATCGGGGGGAAATGCAAATAGAAGCCACAAGGAGGTACCACTTTGCAAACATGCTGCCATGTCTATGGGCGGTGCCTGGCTGGGTGTGGGTGTGGGGGGCTCCATGGGCTTCCTGTGGTGTCTTTAGGGTACCAGGCGGCTCTGCCCAGAGGGAGAGCTGAGGGTCCCCACAGGGAGAGAGCTAACAGTGGTGATGGTGAGGGTGAGTGGGGACTCAGCACAGCCTCTCTGCTCCCTCTGCTGGGTTCTGAGCTTAGATTTTAGAGCAGCTCTTGGAGCAGCTACAACCACTGCCTCTTCTCAGCTCTTGGAGCAGCTCCGACCACTGCCTGCATGCTCACAAAGAGGAAGCTGAAGCTGAGAGAAATTAAGATTGCTCAAGCCACACTGCTAGCTCAGTGTGAACTCTAGATGTCAGGGTTAGCACTTTTGTTCCAGAGAGAGTTCTGTGAACCACTTTGCTCCCCTATCTTCCCCGTCTGTGCTGTGTGATGTCCTAATAAGAAGTATGTGCAAAAAGGTGGGAACTAAAGGAGGTATGCACTTCTGCAGCGCAGGATGAGTCTAAGACTACATTCATAGATGAGAATTTAATCCACATTTTGAATAACCAGGAAAAATAGATAGAAAGGGAGGCTTCTTCCAAGCAGAGCCGATGGAGAATTTGCTGCCACCAGGGATTTTGTTCCTAATTGCAACGATTTGAAAGTCTTATGACTGAGTTAGGAAATAGAGCTGGAAGGTTGTCTAGCCCCAAGTAGCTAAGAGTACTGATTTTATGTTGAGAGACTCAGAGTCAGCTGTGCTTATAGTTTTGTAGGTTAAGGTCAAGGGTAAAGCTTGTGCCTTGATGTGTGACCTTGGACGTCCACACCTGCTGGTCTGGAGCTCAGCACCCTCCATTCTCTCTCCCACCCTTGCCTGCAGCATGAGGTGACCCCAAGTGCCTTAGTTGTTCCTGGGACTCAGATCTCACCTCACTCTTGCTTCTGGGAGAAGTCACACAACTCCTTAGGAAGAAGTAAGGTGAGTCTGTGCCCAACTCCTTGCAGAGAAAGACGACATTCCTCTGAGAAAAGCAAAGAAGTGTGCAGAATTCTTATTCTACATCCAATTCCCATAACTGAGCAGAACGTGCCTCTTTCTGTCTCAGAGACCTTGTCCAGGCTACCTTGCTGAATTTATTTTTCCCTAAGACATGAGGATGAGGACTTCCTTACAGGTGGTTGCCATGTCATAAGAATCTGTAAGCACGAAGTTTGGTCTTTCCTAAAAATGGTCCATTTGGTCAACTCTCGGAAGATAGCAGTGGCTGATACATTTTAAAAGATAGCTCCTATCTCCAAAATGTTAGAATTTGGTCTAAGCCAGAGCATCCTGTTCATTCATTACCTTAAAATTCTCAGGGGAAAAACACAAAGCTGTGTGTCACATGCCCGAGTGCTGTATGTTGGCTGTCGGGTCTGACCCAGGGAGGGACGGCTGCCCTGTCACTGTTGGTTATTGGCTGGCTGAGTCGGAGAGTGTCTTCCTGGGTGGGGCAGGGTGGAAGCTGGGGCCATCTGTTGGGCAGTCTGCAGCTGCTCCTTGGTCACTGCCTTTCAGCCCCATCTCCCTGCCTCCAGGAGAAGGGAGGACTTTCAGGGGAGGGACCTTCTCCCTGAGGCGCCTCCTCCTGCATCTGAAGCCTGGTTGGGACTCCATGAAGGGACACAGAAAAGAAAGGGAAAAGAGGGCACAACAATGTGATGGAGGAGAGCCAGAGATGACAAAAGGAAGTATGGGGACCAGCAGGAGAAGGAGACTGGGATGTGGTGCAGAGTGCGGATGGGGGACCCTCTCAGGTGGTCCAAGGATCATCTCTCACCATCCCATTTCAAAGGCCTCTGGGCAATTTGTTTAACTTTCTATAATTTTAAGAGTTGAAACTCCCATCACCTTCTAAGCATCACTGTCCTATTGAGCAGAGGGTGACAGGGAAGATTAATAGTTAATTTCCGTGATGTACAAAGAATGGACGAGTGCACAGCGTTTACTTGTCAAAGCTTGTCTACCTCAAACATTCAAAAGATTCTGTTTTTTTCTTTTTTCCCCTTGAATCATGGGATAGCTTTAAATTTTCACTAAAGTTCTTCAAATTTATCAATATTCACAGCAACCTCCAAATACAACTATCACAAGTATTCTTCCCTTTAATTTTTTTAGGTAAGCAAACTAAAGAACAGAGAGTTTCAACAGTTTGCTTAGAGTCACTGAGCTGCAGGGGGAGACCTGGGGTCTCCACAGCAGAGTCCTCTCATCGTCAGTCCTGAGTGTCAGCCTGAGGGATATCTGTAGAAGGCCCCCCACATCCCACTGCCATCCATCAGCCTCCTGAGTCCAGAGTCCTTGCATGATCACATGCTGTGGTAACTGAAATTTGAACCATGCCGGGAAGGGCCTGGTGCTGCTCAGCTGGACTGGGTGACAAATGCATGCATACCGAAACTTCTTGTAGGAGGGCTGCCAGACAACTTGCCTCAGGGGTCAGACATCTCAAAACACCAGTGGTGGCCCCCCAGCAGCTCTGCCTCAAGCCTGTCACTCTGGGTCCCTTTACCCTCCCATCCTACAGGTGAGGAAAGAGGGGGATGCTGTGGTCCTCAAACAGCGACTATCAGAGCTCAGACAAGAACCAGGAGCCTGTGGCATAAGGGAACAGATCTCAATGTAAGTCTCTCCAGGGAATTCATTAAAAATCCGCTGCGTGATTACAATTTCTCTCCTCCCCATCCCTGGGCAAAGCCTGAGTCCCAGGGGGCCACTGGCTGGACCCCCGTGGCCTGTGGGCAGGAAGGTGTCTGGACTCTCTTCCTAGCCAGGTCTCTACCCCTGATTTGGAGTCTCTACCCTTTGGTGTAGGAAGACAGCAGATGGGCCCAAGATGGTCACACATCACAGGCCTGTTTTCTGCTGTATGTATTCATTGAACAATTTTTCTTTCATCACATGCAAAATGGGGTTAATTATTTCTACTACGTAGACTCATCTGAATAATGATCACTATGATAATAAGCACTTAAAATCCAGGTGCCTATATATACACACATACATATAAATAGTTATTAAATGCTGATCAAAAACCTTTTGAGGGAATTATAATTGCATTCATTTCACAAATGAGTAAACTATCCAATTCTTTGAAAAGAATAACATCAGATACACCAACAATGACAGAAACAACAACAATATTCACTGATGTCCTGGAGTAAGAACCCATTCAGGGTCTTCTACAGTAAGTTGCCATAAACCCAACTAAACACCTCTGGCTCCCTCACTCTGGGGCAGCCTGCTGTCTCTAGCAGGTGGAGGCTGGGCAGGGGTCAGAAGGTGGGCAGCTGAGAGGGAAGTGGGGACTCTGAGCCTGAGCAAGACCATGGCAGTTGGTCTGTGAGAAGAGGGCAAGCCAGTGCACAGGGGAGGTTCGGAGACCCAAGGGCAGGAAGTAAAGGGAGGGCATGAGGTCCCCGCGCCATGGCCCAACTCAGAACCCCTGGACCAGAAGAAGTCGAGGGGCGGAAACCCAGCTCTGAAATAACCCTGCATCTCCTGGGACACGCCTGCCTGTCTGAGGGAAAGCCAGTTGCACTGTCATCCTTTCCCTACTGCAGAGGGGAGAGGGGAAGCTAGTCAGAGGGGACCACAAAGGAGCCGGGGCTGGGCCCCTCTGCAGGTGTCGTCTGGATCAGCTTCTGGGCCCAGGGAAGGGGGTCTGAGGGTGGCAGAGGTGCAGAGAAGCAATCTCAGGCTGCAAATGAGAGCCCTGCAGGCGGGCGCCCTGCAGGGGGGCTGCTTGGATCATCTCCTGGCCAATTTTCTTCTCATTCCAAGGTGATGATGCGTCAGTGGAGGTGAAGTCATTTTTTCAGGATTTAATCCGGGCCTGGGCACTGTGATGGGGGTGGAGCAAACAGTCGTGGTGGTGGTGGTGGGGAGCTCCAGGAGGAGCACCCAGATGCTGCAGGCCAGAAGGACCCTGGAAACAGGGAAGGATCTAGAGTAGGCCTCACCTACTTGGCCTTCCTGCCTGTGCAAGGTGCTTCTCTCTTCAGAATTGTATCCTCTCCCTAGCCCCCCAGCGACCCAGCACTCTGGGCTATTGACCTCCTCACCAAACAGCCACAGAGTCTCGCCCACCAACACAGCTCTGCTGTGACAGGTGGACCATTCCTGAAGATGCGTCCTCAGAGCTGAGGAGGAGCAGCCCTGGGAAGCCCAGGCGGCTGAGGAGGGCCAGGCACTTTACAATGTGTATCGTCTGTTTCGCTGTCATCTGGGATCATGCTTAGCATTTATTCTCTGTTCTCTCCACACGTAAAAAGGAGAAGAAACCTGACTTAATGGTTCAACATTATCTCAAATGCCACGAAAGCTCCTGAGTAACTATTAGTTAATCCCACATTTCCAAAGAAGGAGCTGTGCCCGAGGCAGGGCTGGGATCAGAGCCGCCTGCCTGCGCCCAGACACAAGCTCCTCTGGACAGTGCGTCATTTCTCCCAACTTGCCTGTAACAGACGTCAGCCGAGGGTCCCACCTCTGGGAATTCTGATTACGTTTGAAAAGCCTTCCACTAAACTAAACTGCAACAGGAGAGACCAGCGCAGAATAAAATACAGAAGGCTCAGCCAGAGCTGCTTGTAGATTTCCGCTCACCACCCGCTAATGGCCAGCAGGGGGCAGCAAAGAGCCGTGCATGTGTCGCATTGGCCTGCAGTGCACCTGGGAAGGTGGCACAGGGGAAGACATTTCTGGGCATAAAAATGGGGTTTCGGTAGCAGGCTGGCCGGGGAGGGATGGTGCAGATGGGGAAGGGTTACCTATGTCTTGCTAGAGAGACGTGTGTTGAAGTGCCGAGGACGATTTTAAGCAGGGAGGCAGTAGCTGTTAGTTTTAGGAAGCTCTTGTTGGTAGCTGCAATGCGGAGGCTGGTCACAGAGGTGGCCAGAGAGGCTTGTTAGTGAAGGCCCTGGCTTCTTACTGCACTAGGCAAGCAGTTTAGCCTCTGCTAGTTAATACATAAAATGGGAGGAACAAAGGTATCCACTTCATAAGGTTGTTACTAATATTAAGTGAATTAATCCGTGTAAAGTGCTTAGTGTGACGTCTGCCGAATACTTAACTATTGATTAAAGGTTAGCTATTAGTAATGCCATCATTATAATTACAGAGATGTTTGTGATATAATTAACAGGATGTGGTGTGATCTGTGACGTAATTCACAGGTGATAGGCTGGATAGAGTGAGGGGACGGTGTGGCCAATTGCAGAGACCAGGCGTGGATCTGCAAGGGGGGGACAGGTCTGCAGGGAGTGAGTGGTGGAAGCAGCTAGGAAGGCAGACAAGTTTGGTGACAAGTGACTGTCTGGGTGAGGGTGGAGATAATGGGGCCCTGGGAGTTGAGTCATCAGTGGACTGAAGGGACCTGTGGCCAGAGGGCTGTAAGAGGCCTGCCAGAAAGATGGCCAAGCAAACAATTAAACAGGAGATTGGAAAAACTTGGAGAAGGCAAGAGAAGTGAGGCGTGGCCGTGGGGAGCTCTGGCATTTGAGGTTGCTGAGGCAGGGAACAGAGCCTATGGAGTAGAGGGCACGGGGACGTTCAGTGAAGTAGAGGGCACGGGGACATTCAGTGAGGCATTTGAGGTTTCACAGCTGGTAAGGGTCAAACCCCCGTACTCTGGCTCTAGTCCCACCATCAGAGATGCCCTGTCAGGGCTCTGCTTTAGCAAGAAGAGTCTGGCTGGAGCTGAGACATGGAGGGCAGACCAGATGTGGGGGGTTGGGGGGTGGAAGCCTGCTGCCCAGGAGGGTAGGGCCTCAATCAGTCTGCCAGGAGGAGAGGAGGGAGCTGCCCCCGGCTTGCTAAGCACTGTTCAAGTGTTGAGATAGATGAGGTTCGATGATTAGTGAGAATAAAAATCAAGATGAAGAGCAGTTCACCTCTTCTGACTCCCTTCGGGACAATGTTCGCCTAGGCAGAGAACATCTCTGCAAATTCTCTGAGTAGCTGGGGGCGGGAACATGGTCAGAAGTGGGAGGGAAGCTCACTTTTTACTGTGTACCCTTGTGTGCCATTTAGACATTTTCTTTAACCTGTATGTTTTTGCTTTTTTATTGTAAGTGCTTCATATATATAGAATATTATTACTGAGAATAATAAAAATACATTCAGCAGCAGAGCTGAGCATGTGTCACATTGCTGTACATAGAGCTCATCAATGTGCCATTATTCCTTGGTGATGAGATTTGATGTTCATGTGTTAAATATGCAATCAATTAAAAATTCAGAATCCAATTCCTGAGCAGATCTGTTTTCTAGGGTCACTTCTGGGAGCAATCATCATATTGCTCAAGGTATTGGCAGAAACAAGTTGACAGCCTGGGGTGAGTGGAAGTGTGAGGAGCAGAAAAGGTTTTATGAAGGGACTGTTTTCAATGTTTTTTCAACTGAAAACAACACCATCCTTATCGAGGTCCTCTCTCATCATGATTAAATGTAAGCTCCTTGAGTAAAGGCATCTCTATGGGTTTTCTTTGCTGACATCTTCCCAGGGTATAAACTAGGCCCTTGCACACACCTGGAGGTCAGCAGAGGTTTGATGATTAAACAGTGATGACAAAGCATAGTTTATGAAGGAGCCTACACCTTACAAGCATCGCCAAATTGGATTGTCATAAAGTAGTTTATGAGCACCTATCTCACAACTAAAAGCCATTTAAAAAATAAACTTTTTATGATTTAATTTAAAAAAACTTTTACTCGAGCATAAAGTCAAATCCCAAAGTGTCCAAATAAAAAAAATGTACGGCTGGGTAAATTTTCACAAAATAAAAATGACCTATTTAACCACCACCTAGATCAAGAGAAAACTAAAAACCATAATATACCCCAAAAGTGCCTCCACGTCAGGTGTGATGGCTCACGCCTGTAGTCTCAGCTGTGTGGGAGGCTGAGGCAGAGGAGCACCTGAGCCCAGTTCCAGACAGCCTGAGCAACAGAGAACATCCCAGTTCTAGAAAAAAAAAAGGTTCTTCAGATTTCCTTCCAGACAACCCACATCCCCAAAGATAAGCAGGACCCACCAATACTGACTTGTCTCACCAAAGATGACTTTTCCCTGCATTTGAGACACCCACAGATGGTCACAATACAGGGGGCACTTCATTGCACCCAATTTTGTCCACCCAATTTTATCTTTCTGACATTTGTCCAACCTGTCAGGTATGGCAATATGTAGCTCTTTTTCGTGTGTTTGTCCATTTTACCAAATAGGGACCATTGAGTTATTTTCAGTTTTGTTCCAAATAGTGCCACTGTGAAAATTCTTGCCCATGGCTTCGGTAAGGAAATGTTCTTACAGTTCTTAGTTATGGCCTAGGAATGGAATTTTTGGTCCCTAAAGTTTCATTTGTTCAGTTTTTGTAGATATTGGCAACCAGTTTTACAAAATGGTTGTAACAATTTATACTAGTACCAACTTAGCATAAGCAGTAAGGTGACCGATTTTAGAAGTCCTTAAAATAGCCAGTTATCTTCAGTTTAGCTACTGGATCTGTGAGGACACTCGCTGGGTCTCACAGTGGTTTAAGTTTACATCTCTGAATAAAGAGATTGAACTCATGTTTTCATATACATACTGGGCTTTGGGGATTTAATCTTTTTCAAAGTGCTTGTTCAATCTCTTACTCATTTTTCTATTGAATTATCTTTCTTTCTATTGATTGAAAAGATTACTTATTCTGAATATGAGTCCTCTGTTAAATAGTCATCCTCTGTCATCTGTGGCTTACGCAATTACGCTATTAGTGGTACGTTTTGATGAATAGAAATTCTTAATTAAATCTTAGACAAATTTATCTTTTAAAAAAATACTTTATGGTTAGTTCATGGTTTTCCTATTTAAGAAATTTTGCCTATACCATGGCATTAGCACATTCTCCAATGATACTTTTTAGAATTTATAACAACTGTTGGGGGTCCGGAGTCCCAGTTCCCTGAACCCAGGTGACCCGGTCTGATTCCTGGGCTGAACTAGAAAGTTCAATGGAGGCACGGCAGGAGTTGAAAGCAAAAATGAATAGAAACTGGAAATAAAACAGGAGCAGCACAGGCAGAGTGGATAGGGAGCAGAGGGACTCACACGGGTTTCAGTGAAGAGAGAGAAAGAATGTTATTTAGAAAGAACAAAGAGAAAGCTTAGAGCACTTTCACAGAGTGTGTGGGGTTCCTCTCGGGAGGAGAGAAGGTGAGAGAGTCAGAGATGAAGTCCCCGAGGCCTGCCGGGACGAATACCCTCTCATTGGAAACTCGTGCAAGTCCCTCACCCCCTCTCCGCACCTCCGGGCAGTCTCGCCTTTTTCTACTGGTCCTTGGTTACCTAGGTTACTGCATCCCCACGAGCTTAAGGGCCCTCCAGACCTACTGGCTCAACAGGTCAGGTTTTCCTCACACCTCCCTGGAAGCCCCTTCTCAACAGTGTACTTTTTACACTTAGACCTAAAAATCTGGAGTGAATTTTGTGAATGCAGTGAAGAAGGAATTCGCTTGGGTAAGTATTCATATTCTTAAAATATGGGCATACAGTTGATCCGAAATCATTCACGGACGGGGGCCCTGCGTGCGGCTCCTGCATCTGTCTGTGTATTTGTGTGCATTAGAAATTGGGTTCCATTTCATTCCTCTGTGGGGCTGTTTCTGCGCTGCTTACTGTACTGTCTTAATTTCGAAACTTTATATGAATCTTAATCTCTAGCAATAGAAAGCCTCCCTGTTTGCCCATTTCTTCAAGCTCCTCTTGGCTGTTCTTGGTCGTCTGGACTTACATGAAAGTGACTCAGGGCAGGAAGCAGCTCCCAGTGAGGTTTGGTTCACCTCATTTTCTTTTCTCGAAGATTTGTCCCCCCGTTGAAACCTCCTGGGTGTGTGTTTCCGCGTACACACAGACATGCTAGTCAATCATGCTTCTCGCCTGCAGGCACTCTCGGAGTCCAGTTTCACACTGACGATTGGCCATGTGACTCACATCGCCCCCACAACCGAGCAGCATCCTGTATGCTCACCTTTGGTCTCTAGGAAAACTCATTTTGGGAAGCTTCCTGTCAGAACCCAGGTGCCAGGCTGTGAGATGCTCAACCTGGCCCCTGGACAGGCCACGTGGGGGGCTCACAGCCCTGGCTGAGGTCGCCCCATCAGCCAGCACGGACTTGCGGGGCACTGGATGATGAGCCTTCCAGAAATGAATCCCCCACGGCCCGAGCTCCCCAGCTGGAGGCAGGGGAGGAGATAGGAGCCACCTCTCCCAGCCCTACCCAGCTGCAGAATCACGAGAAAATGACCACTTTTGATTTGCGCTACTGATATTTGGAGTGATTGGTTATGCAGTGATATACATATAGTTAAAATGTACATGGGTATCAGTAATGAATTGCTGGTATTATAAAAATCCCCAGTTCACCATCAGCTTTGCACTGGGTAGTGGGAGGCTGGGAAGGAGGCAAGGAGGTTACAAGTGGAGGTCGGACGAAAGGGTGTCTGAGGATGCGCCAGAGAAAGCAGAAGTAATGAGACTGCCACACGGGCAATGTGGAAGAAAGAACATCATCTAATAATCTTGTGGATCTGACCTGGAGATTTCCAGGCGGAATGTTGAAAATGTCAACTGACTTTTTTTTTTTAAAAAAAAAAAAAAAAGCTGCTGCAATAAAGTGGTGCTAGGTGATATAAATAAGGAAATGCTCAGTGTTCCAGCAGCATTTGGAGAATAAAAAGGAGTCAGAAATTGATGCATTTAAAAATGAAATTGGTTCTCAACCCTAGTCTCTCTAAAAGATTTGCAATGTAAGAAATGGCCTCTAAGTGAAAACTCAGACCAGGGAACCAACCGCCTGTAAAATGTGGCTTCTGGGTCGAGGTTAGTTCAAGGATATAACCATAAGATCTTAGCTACAACCTTAAAAAATCTCAGGGGGGAGCCTTTTAGACTCAGGTAGGCAAGAGACTCCTGAGAATCTTAAAGGTGTGTCTCACAGAACTCCTTAGCTGCCTACAGGACACTTCCCTGTAGTGCCCAGGGTACAAGGTAACCAGGCACTAGGGGACACACTTGGGGGAGTGGGTTTTATCTAATGAAGTGGACCCCAGTTAGAGTCATAGAAAACCCACAAAGATTTTTAAGGAAAAAAAATTTTTTTTTGAGACAGAGCCTCAAGCTGTCACCCTGGGTAGAGTGCTGTGGCATCACAGCTCACAGCAACCTCCAACTCCTGGGCTTAAGCAATCCTCCTGCCTCCACCTCCCAAGTAGCTGGGACTACAGCACCTGCCACAACACCCAGCTATTATTTGGTTGCAGCCATCATTGCTGTTTGGCGGCCTGGGCTGGATTTGAACCCACCAGCTCAGGTGTATGTGGCTGGTGCTTTAGCCGCTTGAGCCACAGGCATCGAGCCAAATTTTAAGAAATTTTTATTGATAAAAAAGCTAAAGCAGGAATGTAGAAGTGTTCTTTTTTCTCCACATCCACACCAACAACTCTGGTTTTGGGACTTTGTGATATGTGCTAATCTTACTGGAGTTAGATGGTATCTCAAGGTAGTTTTGATTTGCATTTCTCTGATGATTAAGGATGATGAGCATTTTTTCATATGTCTGTAGGCTGTGCGCCTGTCTTCTTTAGAGAAGTTTCTCTTCAAGTCCCCTGCCCAGCCTGCGATGGGATCACTTGTTCTTTTCTTGCTAATACGTTTGAGTTCACTGTGGATTCTGGTTATTAAACCTTTGTCGGAGACATATCCTGTGATGAAAATATTTCAAACTGTATATAAAACCAGCACATTGTACCTCATGATTGCATTATTGTACACAGCTATGATTTAATTAAAAAAAAAAAAAAGAAAAAGAAGCTAAGCCAGGATAAAAGAGGCAGAGAAATTTAAAACATAAAAAAGAAGCCTCTGACCCTCCAATTTTCTGTGGATGAGAAGCAGGTTGAGGAAGCTGTTCAGCTGTTCACACAAAACATTTCCTGTGGAAAAAGACTCACAAGGCAGGGTGAAGAGCCTAGTACCACAGAAACCCCTCCTGAGAGGGGCTCTAAACAGGAAACTTGAGTCCCGGGCCCAGCTGGAGTGCAGAGTTGCTATGGTTACGTGACTGCCAGGTGACTCATTTCCCCTGTTTGATTGAAGTATGTATTTCAGTTTTCCTGTCCTGGCTTCACTATTCATATTGGATGTATGGGGGAGGTGCAGATCACTTTTCTCTTTAGTTTACAGAACTTCCGATGGAGAGCAGGTGCACGGAGGAGCCTTACCAGCGTCTGAACCTGACTTCGGGGATTATACTACCCTCCATGCCAAGCCTGAGCCTGATGGCGTTATAGGATGACACTTTGAGGGTGTCTGGGCTAAAAGCCATGGCTATTATTTTGTATGTGGGACAGAGCTGAATCACTCAGAACCAGGATGGAGTCCTTGGTCACCTGTTACTTTGGTCACCATGAACCACATCTTCGAGGATCCACATTTAGTCTATGCCTTCCCGACACTGAGTCTAAGCAAGGCCATACAACTGGACACAGCCAGGGGGACATCAGTCTTGCAAGTGGAGGTTTTATAAGCACATGTAGTTGGGGTATGTTCTGTCGGAATGATGGCACTTGGAAGGCCTTTTCAGAAGCCAGTCACATTGTTCTGAAAAGCCCAACAGCCACATGGGAACGTTACAAGAAAGACAACCAGGGTCCTGGCTGGAAGCCCTCCGTGGTAGGAAACCACCTCGGTATTGAGTGTTCCACCCGTCTGACACCGGGGAGCACAGGCCATGTGTTACTTTTCTGTTGCTACCATCATAAATTGCCACGCATTTAACACCCTAAAAGAAAACCCAGTTATTATCTCACACTTCACCTGAGTCAAAAGTGCAGGTACAGTATGGCGTAGCTGGTTTCTCTGCCCAGGACAGTTTTTTTCAACCTTTTTTTATCTCATGGCACATTCAAACCCATAGTTAAATTTCTGTGGCACACTTAAATTATGTTGCTTAACAAAACAAAAAGTTAAAAGAAAAGAATATTCTTACTATGCTTTGAACTTCTTTCAAAAAGAATTTAATTAATAATCTTTTAAATTTTTGCTACACACCTAAGGTCCTCCTATGGTGTGCTAGTGGGTCATGGCACACTAGTTGAAAATCACTGACCCAGGGTCTCAAAAGCTCAGAATTGTTGGATGAGTTCCTTGCTGTAGGTTCTGGGAAGAGCCCACTTCCAAGGACGTGCAGGTAGCTTGTGGGCAGGATTCAGTTCTCATGTGGCTGTCTTTGTCCTTAAGGGAGGGGTGCTACGCACTTTGAGTCTTTGACACCTTCCCACCTGTCTCCCTCTTCTGCTTTTAAGGGCTCGTGTGATTGCTTTGAGCCACGCAAATAATCCAGGATGATCCCCCACCTTCATGACATGGCCAGTAACACATTTTATGACCTGCTTGGGCTCTGGGGATCAGAATGGGACATTTATGGAAGTCATTATTCTGTCTACCACAGATAAGTTCCCCCTTCTGTGAGCTCTGTCTCAATTTCAGAATCCCAGGAAAATAAATTATTTTGACTAAATTAAACTTCTAAATTTTAGGATGGTTTATTATACATTTTTAGAATTTGTATGTATATGTGTATGTGTGTAGGACACATGTACTGAGGTGGTTATCGCACTTCCATAGACTTGTAATGTGTAATGAAATTAATACACCTGTGTGTGTATATAAAGTGTCATACACACACATATCGTAAGTATGATACATAGTGATTCTTGAAAGGAGTGTTTGCCTAGTACTTTTTTGGTCTATCACAATCAGAGGTGAAAATGTAATTGAGGACCAATTTTTCATACTGAAGGGCACGGAAGAATGATATGGTTGAAGTATTGTGAGTAATTGGACACTGTGTCCCATAAATCTGCTGCATGCAGCTTAGACAGGGCAGGCGACATCGTGCAAGAATGCACTGCCATAATGGTGCTTTTCCAGATAATATAAGACTCGCAGTTGTTCTCAGATGCCTACATGGTTGAAGGGTAAAAGCCCCTGGGTTCATGAATTGCAAATTGCATAAATACATGTTATATATTCTGTTTTTTATTTCCTATAATGGAACGTGATGCTCAAAGATTATATGCAGATGATATTGCAAATGAAATTTTTTAGGCAGTTTTATTCTTTTCAAATTGAAATATTTACATTCTCAAAATATTATTTGTCAGGAACAAAGCAGGTCATGTGCGTTCCAGTTCAACGATCTTTTCTGTACCCTCTCTGATGTTCCCAGTACAACGTGGTGAGGAGTCTTTGATATACCTCAAATGATTTAGAAATGTGTCAGAAGTAATTTGAGACTAATAACCGTTAAAATGCTGATGTTTGCAAATGATATACTTTATAAATAGAGAAATTCAAGGTTATCTCTATAAAATTTTTCTTGATTGCTTTTTGATGTCTCCTGAAAGTGGTGTGCTATAAATTTTCTATCTATCCCCCCCCCCCACCTGCCACCCCCTCCATGTACTGTCCACGTCCACCACCAGGCTGCAAACTCACCTGTGCTGACCTGGACTGGATCACACCAATAGACTGTGTGCCCTACACTTCCAGGATAGATTTGGCTAATAGGGAGCTCTGGCAAGAGATGGGGTGGGGGGGACAGGTGATTAAATCAAGTATATATGCTACTACGTCTTTCCTGCCTGGATGTTATGAAAGTTGGGATGATTTATCTTCCAGCACTTTTACTTAAAAATCTAGGTCAGCTTGTGAGATTGGAGTCTGAACGTGACTTCAAATGTCATAGACGTTATCAGAGGGAAAAATGTTGCCCGACACTGCTCCAAAGAATAAGGTTCAATCTGTGAATTTGGTCCTATACCCTTCAGAAGAAATGAGAAGCTGTAAAACTACAATTCTGTTCATTACAGAAACAAACAAACAAACAACAACAACAAAAAATAGTGAATCTTAGAATTTCTGCATATCCACACTAGAAGGACACTTTGCGCTCATATGACCTTATCCCTTTTTTTCCTTATGTGGGGAAACGAAGACCCGCGTCCCCAGTATCGCAGGTGAGTGGGTCCAGTTGCTGCTG
Source organism: Loris lydekkerianus (assembly GCA_963574355.1). Classification (NCBI taxonomy): domain Eukaryota; kingdom Metazoa; phylum Chordata; class Mammalia; order Primates; family Lorisidae; genus Loris; species Loris lydekkerianus. The sequence continues at coordinate 6,543 of CAUYPK010101817.1, read as the reverse complement.
GGGTGAGGCTGTGTGCTATGTGCTGAGCCAAGAACATTGTGAGCTGAGAATCTGCTTCCTGCCACTCCCTGAGCGGTGAACACTAAGCACCAAATATGCCCCAACACTGCTCTGGAAGTGAGCAAGGCCCGTATCACGCGGGCCCTCGTGCCATTTCCATTCCTACGGGGAGACAGAAAGCTCAGAGTTAACCAAACAATTATAATTTGTCATAATACTGTGAATGAGACAAATAATGCCAGGAAAACCTGCTTCACAGAGCAGTCAGGGCAGACCTTCCTGCGGAGGTGATGTTTAAGCATATTCTTAAATGACTCATTAAGCCCTTAATTCTACTCACTGAGTACCTACTGGGTAACAAGCACTCTTCTGGGACTTAAGGCTGAGTAAAATCTGACATTTTATTTTAGTAGAAGAAAGAGACAATTGATTTTAAAAACCAAAAGCTATGAAATGATAGCTTGTGATGGCGACTGACAGGTTCACTGGAAATCCGGGAAGTGTGTGCAGTTAGAGGTCAGAAACATTTCCCCAGAAAGCGAAGCTCACAGCTGGGCAGTGATGGATTCAAAGGAGCAGAGTAGAAAGAGCACACCCAGATCCCAAGACAACGAAGGCAGAAGCTCACAGGTGTGTCAAGGCTTAGCAGAGAGCACCAGAGAGGGCCTCCTAAAGTGAAGGGCAGGGCGTGCCAGACCAAGGTGGGAGGAAGAGCCTGGTGCAAGGGGAGTCTGCAGAGAGTTGGGATTTCCAGGGCTTGGCAGGGTTCTTGCTGTCATCCTCTGAGCACTGGGAGATCACTAAAGAGCCTTTAAATGTGTGTGTCTGTATTAATGTGTGTAAATTTGTGTGGATTTTTATGTGTGTACATTTGTGTATATTTGTATATTGGGTATTTGTGTGTCTTTTTATACGTGTATGCATTTGAGTATGTGTATATTTGTATATATGTGTGTACATCCGTACGTGTTGGTATATGTGTGTATGTGTATATGTGTACATTTGTATGTGTTCATATCTCTGTGTGTATGTGTATATCTGTATGTGTTGGTATAAGTGTGTATGTGTACATCCGTATGTGTTGGTATACGTGTGTATGTGTATATGTGTATATGTGTACACCTGTATGTGTTGGTATAAGTGTGTATGTGTATATGTGTTTATGTGTACATCTGTTTTTGTTAGTATCTCCATGTGTATGTGTTTATGTGTACATCTGTATGTGTTGGTATAAGTGTGTATGTGTATATATATTTGTATGTTTGTGCTCTTGGACTTGCATGTGTGTATGGAGGCACACAGACACAAAGATTACTGGGCCTGTAGTATGGGTGAAAAAAAAGACAAACTTGTAAAGAATCCAAGGACATCTAGCTAGGCAGTCCTAACAGCATGTGCAAAGGCCCTGAGATCACAAAAGCTTTGCATATTTCTTTGAGAAACTGAAAGAAAACCAGCATGTTAGAACATCATGATTGAGGTGGAGAGAGTTGTAGATGAGTCAGACCTCGCTGACCTCAAGGGCTATAAGAAGTAGCCTGTCCATATACCCCCTGAGAGCAAGTATGCTGGGAGGCTCTGATGCCCTGTCATGCTCATCACTCACTAGCTGTGTGACCACAGTCAAGTCCCTGGTCCTCTTAGAGCCTCAGTATCCGTATCCGTCAAAATGCGACATGCATCCACCATTGCCGGCTTCCCAGGAAGGTTACGTGAGGTACAACATGAGGACGTAAAATACTTGGTACACTGTGGGTGGGGCTGTTGCTCTGATCCGGGGACCTCAGGCAAGTGTCCGTATTTCAGTTTCCCCATCAGCAAAATGTCGATGTTGAATGGGGTCCATGACTATGGAACTGTGTGTCCATGCAGGAACTTGGTCAGAACCCAGACTCCCAACATGCCAAATCAAAGTTTACTGATATGGAATTTGCAGGGACAGGGCCTGGAAAGCCTCATTGCCAGCCAAGTACGCCCAATGATTGATGTCTGGAAGCCCATGGATACAGCTCCCTCCAAGGGCTCCTTAGACCCCAGACAGGTTGTGAGCCGCTGCTGCTGACTCCAGCTCTGTGGCTCATGTTGAATGAGACTCTCCAGAGGTCACCTCTGCTGCCAGTGTCCCCACTCTGGGCCCTGGCAGAGCCTGTGTGGGTTAGCCTGCCTGCCTTCTCTTCCCCATATATTTCATAATCTAATTACCACAGCAATGAGTTGTGACAAGCTGCCTCTCAAACCCATTTAAATGTTTTGAAGGGCACCATTTAGGACCTAGGCCTTTTATCATTCACCAGGCATCAACCCTGGAATATCTCCTTATGCTAACAAGCATGAAAGGTCCTCTACCAGAATAGTCTGATTACTGGGCCCTGAAGCCTCTCTGGATTTTCACAATCAGATCTCCCTGGAGAGGGCACATCATGGGAGGTCGGCCTCCTGGAGCAGCACACCTGCTTCCTACAAAGGCCCAGCTTCCAAGGATGTCATGGATGTACTTCTCTCTGTATTTTTGAAAATGCAGTGGATATAAAGTTGCCTTCCTCTGGGAAAATAAATGGAGAGCTGTCGGTCAAGTCGCCCGTGGATCATGCCCCACTGGCCTCCTCTGGGGAACAGGAGCCAGCCACACCCTGTTACCAGCATGCACAGCTTGCTATGCTTCCTCTGGGGCCTTCTCCTACATCACTATTCCCTCCTAGATACTCAGATTATACTGTGCATGTTGGTCCTTGTTTGAATGAAGGGAAAAATATGGGAAATGACCCTGAACTTTAAGATGGAAGGTCTGAACTCATATTCTAATTCTACTTACCAGCTCCCTAATCTTGTAAATGCTGCTCTCTGAGGTCTAGCACCCACTCCAATGCCGTGGCGGACTTTGACAATACCCCAGAGAGCTCTTTCCTCCAGTAAGATTAGCACAGGGGAAGGGTCCATGTCACTGCACAGTAGGCAGCAGCCGCCACCGTGATGTGGGCAGGGTGACGGCAGCTGACATTTGTTGAGCGCACACCGTATCCCCAGCATTGTGCCACTGGCTGGAAATATATTAATTAATGTGCTTGCTAACTACCTCTAGCAGGTAAGTAAAATCCCAAGGATTTTGTAACTCATTTGGTACGAGAAGTGGCTAGACACAGCATGACACTAGTCATAGTGTTCATTTATTTTCTTCTGAATATTCATATCTCCCTGCAAAACAATAATGAATTTAATTATAGTCTTGCCCTTGGCCCCTTTTAAGCATTTCACAATATTGGAAACCTGCATTGTATTATATTAAATTTCTACAAATATTATGAATTCTGAAGTGTTTCTGGTCCCATGGTTTTGAACAAAGGCTTTGGACCTGCATCCAAGTATACGATGCTCATTTTAAAGATGATAAAGCTAAGACTGATGATGGTGATTATTCCCCAGATTAGCAGGTAAGAATGGGGTCTGCAATTTGAACCTGAACTGTCCGACACCATAGACGATTCTGTTTTCCTCGGGTCACGCGTGTGATTAAGAAGCTGAAGGGAAACCTGAACTAAGTGACCATAAATGCCTTTTCTGACTCTGATGCGTTCCTCAAGCTGAAGCAGCTCCTATTTGGAACTGTTTTTCCAATGCAGTTATGATTTATCTTAGTTTAATAAACTCATTGCTTAATTTTGAATGTAGGAACAAACAACCCTGAAGTTTTTCTGAGATGCTTTGGGTGAAGTACCTGTTGGGTCAGCACCGTATCTAGGCAACAGAATTACATCTCGATGTCTCCACTGAAAACCCTGGAAAGAAGGAAATAGTTCTGGAAGTGAGGGAAGTGTGAGGAGAGCTGACCCCCAGCCTGGGGCATGGGGAGAGGAGCAGAGCCCAGCTCATCTGCTGCCCTGCTGTGAAGTGATCAGTCCCCAGGAAGGGCTGGAATACACAAGGGAGACCCTCCCCCAGAAGGAGCTGTAGGGAGGGGGCAGCCTCTTCCAAACTGTGCCAACAGAGTAAGCAACAAGCAGCTGGAGGCGCCCCGTCCTCCTTTGCTCCTGCCCTCTGGTCACCTAGCAGTGCTGCGGGTGGCCAACCCCTTCCCCCACCAGAGGAAAGTAAGATTCAGGGAACCCGGACAATTCTGTTCCTTAGGGTTTAGCCTCACAGAACTCAAAGAATGGCAGCAAAGAGTGGATGGTGGATCTGTGGACAGGGAACAGACAGTGGCCAGGTCCCTTCCCAGCTGCACTGTGGTTGGGAGTGTGAGCTCTGCACCTGATGTCAGCTCAAGCCACCATAACAAAACTCCATAGGCCAGAGCCCTAAACCTCAGACGTCCAGAGCCCTAAACCTCAGACGTTCCTTTCTCACACTTCTGGAATGGCGGAACCTGAAGATGAGGGTGCCAGTATAGTTGTTATACCTAAAGCAAGTGGAGTAGAGAAACGCCAGCACACTGAGTCCAAATTAAGCAAGGGTCCCGTATTACGGGCCAGGCTGAGAGCAGGCTCACGCCTCAAAAGCTCTCAATCCCTAGAAGCAAGGGTGGAAATCTTCTATAAGGGGCTTTCAGTAGGGGAGTCCTTAATGCAAGCCAAATTTAATAAGCGCCAACACCTGGGAAGGGGAGTGCTTACAAGGGGCAGCTGGGGTTTCATAGTATTTTGCAGTTACTACTAAACTCTTTCAGCTGAGCTTCCTGTCTTAAAGGGGAAGTGTTGAAAGCCCTTAGCAAGATGGAGTTGGGGCAAACATAATCAAGTGGTCGTAGCCCTCGTCCTGACTTGCACACACACAGCTGCCTTCTCACGTAATAGGTAGAGACAACTGGCCTTTCTCTTTTTATTAGGACACTAATCCCAACACAAGGGTCTCACCACTCTCATCTTCTTGTTTAAACTTAATTAACTTAATTACCTCCTTACCTCCAAATACCCTCTTGTGGGAAGTTGTGAGGATTTCACCGTGTGAATGTGAGGGGCTACACAGTCCATAGCACCTCTGCTGACCTTGCAATTCCCTTAAGGCGTTCTCCCATTCATTCCTCATCTCAGTCTTCCTTTCTTGGCTCTTTCTGCTGAGAAACACAACAGGTGCCACATCTTACGTTTTATGTCTTCAAATCACAGATCATTTTAAGAATGAGGCAACTGAGTCATAGACTATTCAGTGACCTAAGACCAAGAAACTTTCGTTGGCCAGAATTGTTCTCATGGAGAGAGTATTTTATTATCTAAGAGAAATATGTTAGAGCTTTCCAAGAGAGAGATGAAGCCACACAAAATGTCTTGGCATAAAGCCTTCCCCAGAAGGAGCCCTCTGTCAACCAGGGACCCCTTGTTTGCAGAGCACCTGACAGATCGGAGATATGAACCAAGGGGAATCGAGAAATAGTGAAGCTCAGCTGCGGCCTGCGGAGCCCTGGGGATTTGAAGACAGGCGTAGGGCTGGGGAGTAGGGCTGGGGGATAGGGCTGGGGGTAGGGCTGGAATCTTGAGAGATGGGGGAGCTCATGAGGTCAGCGTCAGGTGGCGGGTAAAAAAGAAACAAGGGGGTGGGGTAAAAATAACAAACCACCCCCTGCAAAGATGTGAGTGTGCAGGGGGTTCGGGGCAGTGTGTCCATTTCCGGGAACTCCAGGAAAGGCTGGCATGCCCACTGAGGCTCCGTTGCAGATGGGATATTTCAGGAAACCCAAGGATGAGTTCTGCTTGCAGCTTAGCAGGGCGTGCAAACGGGTTCGGCACGGCCACAAAAGCAAAAGGTCACCATGTGACCTCTGCTTTAAGGAAGGGCAAGCCTGCTTGGTAAGGACTATGTTCCTTGTGAGTGATAGGGCTTCAGGTTGAGCTCAGATTTGCCTTACTTCAGTGACTGAATTATTGAGATTGTTTTGTAGTTTCCAAAGTGACTGACATCATGATCGTTGCTGTAAGGGGTAAAATAGGTGAATCACAAACAAAGAGTCAGGCAGTATTTATCCATTTTCTACTTGAATACCAAAGATGATCGGAAACTCACTGCTGCTGAGGGGCCAGATCTATGGTTAAGATTACTTCTGGTAAAATGCATTCTATGAAATAAAAAGAAATATCACTTTCAATGCTTGAGTATCTTACTCCAAATTCAAAGTTTCCAGGTAGTATCTGAGATGTATTTCTCCCAAAGTATCTGAAAATCTTTGCAATTCTTCCAGGGAGAAGTCACAGCTACAATGATCCTTTACTCCTCAAGGTTAAGAAACCACAACCATCATGAATGAATATTTATGTGACAACCCACAAGTCCGAGTTCCTTCTCCAAAGGTTGCCTAGTCAGGTTAGTGACCAGCTTTAAAAACTGGGTAGGCCTGATTTGAAATGAGCATAACTCATTGTTTAAAAGCCAGTTTATAAGCACAGCACATTAATCACTGTAAGACCCCCGGAGGGACCCCACTCAGACTCCGTGATAGCGTGACGACCAGAGACTCACGAGAGGCGACTTGATGCAAAGCGCACGAGGCTTTATTGAGGGAGGACCAGAGCTCTGGGGCCGACTCATATCTCACGCAGGAGACAGAGGGGTCGACCC
>CAUYPK010101815.1:0-19790 GCA_963574355.1 Loris lydekkerianus | reverse complement strand
TTGTTTTTTTGTTTTCTTTTTGATATATAAGACCCCACACCACACTACCCACGCACAGCTTGCGGCTCTTTAAAAAAAAAAAAAAAAAAAAAAAAAAAAAAAAACCAGAGTGGCTTAAATCCTTCCTCACTGCTCAGCAAGTTCACTTATCAACACTGAATTCTGACCACCATAAAGAAAAAGCTATCTCCCAGAAATTCTCTCAGCAACACACTGTCAGTTGCAAAAGGAGAATGAGCTTGAACAGTTTGAAAATCCTGTAATGATACAAATACAACATATGTCTTAGTCCTTAGCACAAATGGAATGTGCCATCACTCCCCATCTATGCTCAGTGGGGTAAAAGCCAGTGATTGTCACATTTGCTTCATAAATTACACTTAAAAGAATAACTCCAGCAACTCTGCCATTGAACTATATGGGGAACAATATCTCTTCTTAAGACATTGAAGAGTCACAGGCTTCAGAGACTTCAACTCCACATTTACTCCTTTTTTGTCTTTCAGCTAAGGAAACAAAACCAGAGAGATTAGGCCACTTGTCTAAAGTTGCACAGCTCTTTAGCAGCCCTGCTGATAGCGCTCTTTCCTCCAATTCTCACCCCTACCTCCTCTATCTTCCAGCACTGCAAAGAGAACCCTAAGCTGAAGTGTCCTCACTATCTGCAGAGGCATATACTGAAGTTACCAGTGTCTTTCCAAGACCCTCCCAGGTAAAGCCAGTCAGTCCCTAAACTCTGCTATCCCTGGAAGACAACAGTGTCTGGCACAAGAGGACTGACCCTGCCCAGGAGATATGCTGCTTCTACTGAAGCCACAGCAGCACCTGGACACCACACAGGCTAAATGTTCTGGGTTTTTCTTCTGCTATAAAAAGAAAGTCTAATTCCATGGTTCTGTCTAAACTAGAACAGTACACTTAATAAGTTTTATGTTTGACTAAACAAAAAAAATTCAGTGTTATTAGACAATTTTATATTGGAAACAAATAAGAAAAAGAAAATGAAAGGATAGTTAGGATAAACATTGAGAGACAAGAAAGCCTAAATCTGGGATAATGTGTGCATTTTAGCTCAAGTTATGCTACTTTGGCTTACATAGAGCTGGATGTGACATCCTAGGCAAACACTATAAGGGCTCTTATGGACTCTCTGAGCTTTGACAGCCTCTACTTCCTTTCACTCAAAGGCTCTCCATGTCCTCTGATGACCCAGAGGAGGATGACCAGTGACACAGTGTCCTCATCTAGATCAACTGAAGCACAGACCTCTCTAGAGAATTATGCTCACAGAGTCTGGAATAGAACTGAACACCTTCCCAACTCTTGCTTTAAACTATTAAGCCTCACAGGTAGAAAAAAGAACCACATTTACCTATATAGTAAGTGTGACTTTGACTAACATTAGTACAACTGAATTCAATACTAGGTCAATTCTAGCTTCTAGAAATGCAAAGCTCTGTGGTTTGGGATTAGGGAGTATTATAGGTCCACAAATCACAAGACAAAGGTAAGAGAAGTAAAGTCCACTAGAGAAGGCTCATAAAAGAACACGAAGACATTTCTCTAAGAGTTAACCAATGTGCTATAAAAATGATAGACAATGTAGAATGACAGCTACAGTTTCCATTTGGTTACAGTAAAGATCAACTTTAAAACCCATGTTCGTTATTTCATATTAGAAAAACCTCAATCCACCCATAATTTCCAGTTAATACAATACACGTTACCAAAGATGGCAGCACAGGGAATAGACATTAAAATCCAGAGTCTAAATTCATACCTTTCAAAAGCAATATTTTTAGTATCGAGGCTGGTGTTAATGACTGGGCTTGTGAGCCGCCGCTCAACTTCCCTGCTTTTTGGCTTCATTAAGTCCAGAGTGAGGCGTTCCATTTCTTGGGAAAGGTCAAAGTGTTCAGTAGTCACTACTTTGTCATCGTGGTTGACTTCCATCAACTCCGCCCAGTTGTCTGTTAATAGAAACAGAGCATAATAATTAAGCACAAAGCAAGTTAGAGCCCAAAGAAGGAAGCCTCATATGTGAAAATTCATTGTCTTTCTCACTTCTCCTTCCAGGTGCTATGTGATAAATCCAAAAGCGTACTGATTACCTATTATCTACCTATGCAGCAATTATCTGGCCAGCTTCTCATCATTCATAGGAGGCTATGAGCCATCTTCCCTAAAGATGCAGAATGCCTGATAATTTGCTTTATAGATAATACATTTTATCTATGCCCTTTATAAAATATGTATTTTATTACAGAATTAATATAAATTATGCACGCACAACATTGGGTGGGCAATGCCATTTCTCACCCTCCATTAGGACCATGCCTGATCATGGGAGGAATACACACAGATACACCACAGAAAGCTTGTGCTTAAAGACTCAGGAAAGTGAGAAAGACACGTCACAAGGGTAAAAGTGCTGGGCAGTAAAGGACACATGTAGGAGAAATAGCCAGAGCTGAATAATTAATAAGAATAACAAAAAAAGACATGCCCCACAAGGGATCAGACAGAAAAGGCACATAAATGTGAACACATATGCATGGTTAAAAATCACTCTGTAATTTAGTTTGAGCACCAATTACTAGAATGGAATTGCTCACCTTCTCCCTTAAATATAAAACTACGCCTCCCTCTTATCCAGCTCATATTTTCAAATCCCAGCAACGTAATATCGACACGCAGTTTGGCACCGCTTTTCCAAATGCGACAGACATCATTTGGGCATATTCTGGAAACCAACGGCACTGGAGGAGAGAAGCAAACTACTGAGAAAAATCCAAGGACCAAGCAGAACACCCAGGCCAGGAAATCAAGGTTCTGACTTTAATAAGAGGCGGCAAGACGGTGACTATCAAATAGAATTGGATTTCCTGCTGCTACACTTATCATACAGGAGTCACTCTCAAAAAAATGTACCTTCTATTCTATTTGTCAGAGAAAACTCTAAACAAATTTCCCAAGAGTATTTTCAATCCCAAAACGAACCCACTTATCAACCCCCACCAGAGCTATAGGTCATGTCCATCTGGCCTTTCTCATTCATATATGCTACTCTTGCCACATGGCTTTGGCCTACCATATTGTCACAGCCACCATTTGGAATATCAAATGTCTAAAATAAGGCTGCTTCTTAACAAAACCCAAAGTTAGAATGATTATTTGCATTAGAAAAGAATTCCTTAGTTCCTCAGAACAATCTGAAGTTCTCTTCTCTTAAACACTTTTTACTTCATTTAAATGTTTCCTATACATATGACTTCTTGCCTAAAAGGGAAGTCTGGAAATGGAAATGGCTGAAATCCCAGGATTTAGGAATTCACTGATCTACAAGAAACAAAAGTAGAATATCTGGGCGGCGCCTGTGGCTCAAAGGAGTAGGGCGCCGGCCCCATACACTGGAGGTGGCAGGTTCAAACCCAGCCCCAGCCAAAAACTTAAAAAAAAAAAAAAAAAGTAGAATATCTATGAAAATATACTGTCAGTCAACTGCCTTCCATAATACTTTGTGGAAAAAATCCATTTTGTAAAAAAGCAAACATTCCAATATTCACCTCTTCTTTAGACCACACAAGGAAGTAAGTTATGATAAATCTACTTACTAACATTTTAGTATTTTCTCTTTTTTTTGAAACAGAGTCTATGGTACCCTTGGTAGAGTACCCTAGCATAACAGCTCACAGCAACCTCAAACTCTTGGGCTTAAGCGATTCTCTTGCCTCAGCCTTCTAAGTAGCTGGGACTACAGGTGCCTGCCAAATCACCCAGCTATTTTTTGGTTGTAGTTGTCATTGTCGTTTGGCAGGCCTGGGCTGGGTTTAAACCCACCAGCTCTGGTGTATGTGGCTGGCACCCTAGCCACTGAGCTACAGGTGCCAAGCCTGAAAAATTTTAGTAATTTAAAGTGATGTGTTAAGAACTAATAATTTGGATGTCAGCTGTAAGCAATGAAAGGTGAAAACAAAACTGTCTATATACTATATTCATAGATGCTTAGAGGGAAAAGTCCTATGCATGGGAGGTAAAGACTGGAAGAAAAACACTTCAAGCACTAGCACTAGTTGGTTTTAAGTGGGACTATAGGTGACTGTCTTTCCTTATTCTTTTCTATACATTTCCTAGATTAAAAAAGAAAAATACATGTAACTATTATAAAGAACAAATAAACTTACTTTCAGGCTAAGTAAATTTGGAAAGAAATAAATCACAAGCCCACAGCCACTCACCCCAGCTGGTGAATTCCCATTTCATCTGCACATAGAAATCTGGAGCCTAAAGGGCAGACATAGGTTTAAATTAGATTACCACAGGTACTACTAACTAAACACAAACACAGCAAAGGTTAATAGGGGTTTTATTATTATTATTATTTTAAACCTGGCTTTAAAAAAAAATGAGGGGACAACAGAAAAATGAGCAGAAACATAAATGCAAGCCCATTACTTATTTTGTATTCAAGCTATTATTATACTCTGATATGAAATATGTCTATAGAATTACAAGAAAGCAACAATACTGGAAGGGAATAAAAGTCAAACCTGGTTTGGGGTTCAATTAGTTTCCTCCTGCCAGTAACAAAAGATGAGCCTGGGACAGTGGCCTTAAACACCAGCCTAGTCTCCCAAAGAGAAAGGAATGTAAATTCCATTGATTCTATAAGAAGTTTTAGTGTAAAAGGCTTCCTGTGCTAGGACCGTCCTTTACAGTCATGGGACTACTCTGTGAAACCAAAGACACTGCTGGACATTACTTCCCCAGGAAGTTGCGTTTGCCTCTAGTTAACAGAAAATGTTGCCCCACTCTCTTAAACTTGTAGAATTTGGCTTTCTGAAGTTTTATACCACCAAAGCAGTCCTATTTAGGATTATTTTCTTGCCTACCACAAATTATTATAGAAGATTCTTTTGCCATTGGTTTTTACAGAAGCACAGAGCACTAAGGCCAAGAATCTACTCTGGAGTAAAGCCAGCCAGGATCCCAGTGATACACAAAGACAACTTCTAAGAGATAGCTGAGACAACGATAAAAAAGGCTGGCAAATATTATAAAGAGACATAGTCGAAAGACAAGACTTCAACAACAGCTTCTGGTGCCTGTAAGTACACAGTCATTTATGGGGTGTCTATAACTTCATGCAGAGAATACAATTCAATGTGGTCTATTGACATGAATCAATACAGTTAAAACAGAAAACCCTTTATACTGAATTTTTTAAATGGAGACCCCATGTTAGATAAATCATTTTCTCATTTGTCAAAAGAAAAATGAAGTGCCTCCTGCAGTAAGTTAGACAACAACTCTATATGATCTTTGCACACTCATAAATATACACCGATTTTTTTGAGTGTTATCTTTAGTTATTTATTTACTTTGAATTAATATGAGGGCCTATACAATTAGGTTACATTGTTTGCATTTGTTAAGTAATATCCAAGTTGTTACTAAGTCCTTCACCCAGAAGGTATGCCATATACCCCTACACTGTATCTGTTAGGTGGGAATTTACCAAGCTCCTTTTCCCCCTCTTGCCTCCCCACTTGATAAATTTAATCCTGTTTTTCTCTCACACATACAAATATTGCATATTTCATGGAAGGCTTCATTGTGGTACATGGGAAATGAATACTTTAGGCAAGATTTAGCTTAAGTGCTATACAAAATTTTTTTTTTTTTTTGAGACCATCTCACTTTGTCACCCTGGGTAGAGTGCCATGGCATCATAGCTCACAGCAACCTCCAACTCTTGGGCTCAAGTGATAACTCTTGCCTCAGCCTCCCAAGTAGCTGGGACTACAGGCGCCCACCACAACACCCGGCTATTTCTTAGAGATGGGGTTTTGCTCTTGCTCACCTAGTCTCAAACTCTTGAGATCAAGCAATCCATCCGTCTCAGCTTCCCAAAGTACTAGGATTACAGGTGTGAGCTACTACATTCAGCCAGAAATTTTTTTTATAGAATGCTCAAATAGGCTTGGCACCTATAGCTCAGTAGCTAGGGCACCAACCATATAAACCAGAGGTGGCGGGTTTGAATCCAGCCATAGCCTGCCAAACAACGACACCTGCGACAACAAAAAATAGCTGGGCATTGTGGAGGGTGCCTGTAGTCCCAGCTACTTGGGAAGCTGAGGCAAGAGAATCACCTAAGCCCAAGAGTTTAAGGTTGCTGTGAGCTGTGACGCCACGGCACTCTACCCAGGGCGACATAGTGAGACTCTGTCTCAAAAAAAAAAAAAAGAGGTCTCAAATAATGAGCAATAATTGTCTTACTTATAACAAAGTTGTTCCTTTTCTTGATAATTATTGATTTTTCTCAATAAATAAAAGCAGTTGATTAAAGGTCACAAAATACTAATGACTAGAAGTGACAAGGTTTGCAAGGAGAAGTTGCCAACCTCGGGCCTCAACAGATCTTGAAAATCCTTCTGTAGTAACAAATGCTTAGCATAACTTCCTCAAGGTTACCTCAGCTTTTAGGAAAACAGGCACCTAGACAAATTAATTGTGTTTGATGTCCATTTTCCTTAACTTACAATTTTGAAATAGCACTTAAAAATGTAAGCCCAGTAACTTAGAAACTTAGTTTGTGAAAGACCCCCATACTTCAACAATTAGAAAGGCAAAGAATAATGCTATTTGGTTCTCAATATATCATATTCACTATTCATAAAATCCTTTAGGAAGACACACAAGGATGTCAAACTGTATCTCCAGTTATTGTATCCACATTTAGCCCAAATTATGGCATGGTCACATTTTTATGAATACCTCAAGAATTTTTTGGAGCAGCTCAGGAACTCCTTCCAGGGCCATGGACGTGTTGTGGTAGTCTCGATGCTGAAGAACTGTGTACACCATCTCCGGATCGCCAGTGCTCACAGCCTCGTGTAAAACTAGAAAACAAAAAGATGACATTTAATCACTTTCTGACAAATTCCAAAGTCAGTCTGAAAAGTATCTATATAAATCAAACACCAAAATTTTCTTCAAAGTAGGAGAGAGAATGTAGTCTAACCTTATCATTTGTGACCATGACTTCTGCTAGTTCTTAACTAAGTGAAAGAAACAGAGCCTTCTTAGCATCTTGATCACACCCGTACCAGCCTTCCCTGGCCACTTTTACCACTGGTTCTGAAATCCTGATGTTTTGAGAGAGTTTTAACCACATGATCACACAACTGTGATTACATGTAGTTTTGGCAGGCAGAGGCTGTGCTTAGAAGTATCCTTATTCGGTCAATACAAAATTATTCTTACCAATAACAAGAGAGCATGCAAAAAAAGTGAAATGTAGGTTTTCACTGAAGAAGCTACTTCTAAGTATAACTTCTTATTCCTTTTTGCCTATCCTGATGAATTCACTGGAGTTATCATCATATTCCTCAAAAGAAAACTGGCTTAGGCTAGGTGTGGTGGCTCATGGGAGCCACTCTGGGAAGCTGAAGCAGGAAGATCTCTTAACTCAGGAGTTTGAGACCAGCCTGAGCAAGAGTGAGACTATCTCTACTAAAAATAAAAAATTAGCCAGGTGTCATAGTACCTGCACTCCCAGCTATGTGGGAGGCTGAGGCAGGAGGATCACTTGAACCCAGGAGTTTGAGATTGCTATGCAGTAGGCTGAGGCCACGGCACTCTAGCCTGGGCAACAGAGTGACACTCTGTGGTGGGGGCGGGAGTCACTCTCTACGGGCTCTGGTCCAGTATAAAATTTGGGCCATTGTGTTGCAGATGCTCATCATCTTAGCATCATTTCTTCATCCCAGTCCCTAACCCCAAGAAGAGTCTTTTTGTTGTTGTTGGGGGTGGGGTGGGGTGTTGTTTTTTGAGACAGAATCTCACTCAGTCACCCTGGGGTTAAGTGCCATGTATATCACAGCAACCTCAAATTCTTCGGCTCAAGCAATCCTCTTGCTTCAGTCTCCTGAGTAGCTGGGAGTATAGATGCTCACCATAGCACCTGGCTATTTTTTTTAGAAACGGGGTCTTGCTCTCGCTCAGCCTGGTCTCGAACTCCTGAGCGCAGACAATGCACCCACCTCGGCCTCCCAGGGTGCTAGGATTACAGGCATGAGCCACTGTGCCTGGCCTGAAAAGAAGAGTCTTAACATGACTCTGAGAAAAATTATAGTTGAGATTGGCCTTTACTCAGAAAGAGAAACCAGAATGAATGACTTCAAATTATTTTAAAAATATACTTGCCTGTCCATCCCTGGCGATTTTCTTTTGTCACATCTGCTTTATGTCGGAGCAAGACTCGAGCAGATTCCAAATGTCCCAAAGAAACAGCAAGATGCAGTAATGTTCGACCTCGTGGATCCAGAGCCTCCACATTCTGCACAGTAAACACCAGTATTGATAAAAATAGATGTTATATTAAAATGGGGAAATATGTTTGGGAGATAATGCTAAGTATGAAAAATGGAAAATAGTATTCACACATTAATGACAGCAAAACGTGTAAAAAGGTGTGTTTGCATTTATGCATGACTGAAATATGAATCTGGGCACTATCAGTAAAGATGATAGTCCTTTTGCTATAAAGTTAAGTGCCTAATAAATAAATGTTGGTAATAGGCCTCAGATCATCCAACACAACTTTAAGCTTTCAACAGCACTCAAGTTAAGTCCAAATAAGGCTAGGGGCTTCCAAGAATTATAATTACCCTATGAAACAGAACATAGGGGATTTCTCAAGTGCCTATCAGCATTCAAGTCTAGAATAGGAAGTACAGGACTTTAATCAAAACTGAAAGTACAGAAGACAATTTGGGTCAGGATAAAATTACATTCTTTGGCTGGATTCCCACCCAAACAGCACTCTGTTATTGTGTACTGAGTTTCAAGTGCCCTGAAGTACCACATAAAATCCAGCAGCATCTTCAGGTCCTACAGACAAGGAGCATGATCTGTCAGACATGTATATGCATATAGCTATGGACAAAAGTACAAACACACATGTCGTTTTTGTCCATCCCCTAAAGGGTTTTCTTCCTTGTGCTAGACACACACATTTGGCTTTCATTTCTTCATTCCCATTCTGCTACTATGGCCTTCCTTTCAGCACCCACATTAGGTTCCAGAGCCGCACAGCACATTTTCTGGTGTGAGCTAAGTCTCAACGACTGAGTTCTGCCTATAAAATATGACTCTGAATGTTCTTTCAAGGACCCAGTAAACTGCCATGGGACTTTTGGAATATAAAAACTTTTTGTAACACCATAATACTTCTTAGAAAATGTGCTTTATTTTGATTTGAGAAGTGAGTTGTTGTTGTCCAGGCACTAAATGCAATCTCTGAAGAGTTACAGAACGTGCCACTTAGGAGGGAAGGAAAGCAGGATTGTGGGCAAACTACCTGTAGTCCCAGCTACTTGGGAGGTTGAGGCAAGAGAATTGAGTAAGCCCAAGAGTGGGAGTTTGCTGTGAGCTGTAACACCATAGCACTCTACCAAGGGTGACATAGTGTGACTCTGTCTCAAAAAAAAAAAGAGAAACAAATAAAAAGTAACACGGCTATGAAATTATGAATTTAGCTTAAGGTTAGCAGAAAAGAAATAATTAGCAAACTCATTATCTTCCCACACATCTATCATATAAACTAAGTACTGCCTTACCTAACAAATTCAATCTAAATGAAAGGTGCTAGATTTAACACATTGACTGATAAATCAGGGACAATTAACAGTATTTATCACAGAAAAGGGGAAACTCTGTTTACTACAATTTGTACTCCAGACCAAAACTAACATCTCAGAGTAAGCTGTCAACACTGAAACTCCTGGGCAAACAGTTATAAAAGACACAAAATACAAAATAAAAGCCAAGGCTCGATGCCTGTAGCTCAAGCAGCTAAGGCGCCAGCCAAATACACCAGAGCTGGCCAGTTTGAATCCAGCCCAGGGCCTGCTAAACAATGACAACTACAACCAAAAAATAGCCAGGTGTTGTGGTGGGTGCCTATAGTCCCAGCTACTTGGGAGGCAGAGGCAAGAGAATCGCTGAAGCCAGGAGTTGGAGGTTGCTGTGAGCTGTGATGCCAGTACAATCCAGGGCAACAGCTTGAGGTTCTGTCTCAATAAATAAATAAATAAATATATCCTAATACATGAATTTTTTTCCTATTTTGGACTACAGGGAAAAACATATATATAAGCCACAGAGCAGCACGTGTTTATGGCTCAATTTTGTTGACATTTTCAAAGAACCAAAAAAATTGGTTCCAACAAAATTAACAAACAGACTGACCAAGAAAAAAGAAAGACTCAATTACTAAAATCAGGAATGAAAGTTGGAATATTATTAGCAACTCTATAGAAATAAACAGGATTATAAAAGAAAACTTCCAACTGACTATGTGCCAACAAATTAGATAACTTAGATGACAAAGACAAATGCCTAGAGGGACACTAACTGGAAAAACTGACTCAAGAAGAAATATTAAATCATAATAAAATTATAAGAAGAGATAGAATCAGCAATTTAAAAAGTATCCACTAAAAAAGGGCAGGCCCAAATGGCTTCACTGATGAAATCTATCAAACATTTAAAAAATTAATACCAGTTCTTCACAAACACTTTCAAGAAACAGAAAAGGAAGGAAAACTTTCCAACTTATTTTGTGAGCAACTTATCTTGCTCTGTTGTCTAGGCTTGAGTATAGTGAACTTATTTTGTGAGCCCAGTATTCATCTTGATGACAAGAAAAGAAGATAACAGACTAATATCTTTTGTCAATATAGATAGCAAAAATAAAAAAATATACAGATAGCAAAAATCCATGGTGGTACATGCCTGTAGACCCAGTTACTTGGGAGGCGGTGGCAGGAGGATCTCTTGAGCCCAGGAGGTTAAGGCTGTAATGAGCTATGATCAGTTCACTATACTCAAGCCTAGACAACAGAGCAAGATCCTGTCTCAAAGAAAAAAAGAAAGATGCAAAAATCCTCACTAACATACTAGCAAACTAAATTTAGCAACACATAAAAAGTGTTGTTATATACTACAATCAAGTGAGATTTATGCTACAAATCCAAGAGTGCTTTAACATCTGATAATCAATTAAGGCAATAGGATAAAACAAAAAATACAAGATCATCCAAACAGAAGCAGAAAAAGCATTTGACAAATCCAACACCCATTCATGCTGGGGGAAATTAAAAAACCCTCTCGCTTTTGTGTAGGCCCACAGGGCAGGATGGGCAAGAGTCATGGACTCCAAACTGCTAGGAAGCTCCCTAGTCACAGACGAGACCAGAAGTGGCATGATAAACAGTACAAGAAGGCCCATCTGGGCACAGCCCTGAAGGCCAACCCTTTTGGAGGTGCTTCCCATGCAAAGGGGATTGTGTTGGGAAAAGTAGGAATTGAAGCCAAACAGCCAAATTTTGCCATCAGGAAGTGTGTCAGGGCCCAGCTGATCATGAATGGCAAGAAAATCACAGCATCTGTACCCAATGATGGTTGCTTGAACTTTACTGAGAAAAACGATGAAGTTCTGGTTGCTGGATTTGGTCAAAAAGGTCATGCTGTTGGTGACATTCCTAGAGTCCGCTTTAAGGTTGTCAAAGTAGCTAAAGTTGGAACGACCAAGATCATAAATTTTGATGAAAACACAGTAATACATTTTCATATGCCCAAAAATAATAATAATAAAATAAAAAACCCTCTCAGCTAACTAGGAATTAAAAGGAACTTCCTCAAAGAGGATCTGTGAAAAACCCATAGCTGACATCATACTTCATGGTGAAAGACTGGGTGCTTGCCGCCCTAAGATAAGGAACAAGATAAGGATATCCTCTTTTACCACTTCTATTCAATACTGTACTAGAGAGTAATTTTCAACTGGTGCACCATGAGAGGATCTTAGGTGTGCTGCGAAAAAATTTAAAGGTCATTAACTCAATTATTTTTATAAGACGTTCAAAGCACAATAAGTATATTCTTTTTCCTGATCGACGTAAAAGTGTGCAACAGAAATTTAACTCTAGGGTTCAGGTTTTATCAACCCTGAGATAAAAAAGGTTTAAAAACACTGTACTAGAGTTTCTAATGAGGGCAAATGGGCAAAAAAGAAAAAAAGGAGGGGAAGAAAGAAATAAAAAGTGTCGGCTTGGCACCTATGGCTCAAGTGGCTAAGGTGCCAGCCACATACAACTGAGCTGGTGGGTTTGAATCCAGCCTGGACCCGCCAAACAACAATGACGGCTGCAACCAAAACATAGCTGAGAAATGTGGCAGGCGCCTGTAGTCCCAGCTGTTTGGGAGGCAGAGGCAGGAGAATCACTTGAGCCCAGGAATTGGAGGTTGCTGTGAGCTGTGATACCATAGCTCTCTACCCAGGGTGACAGCTTGAGGCTCTGTCTCAAAAAAAAAAAAAAAAAGAAAGAAAAAGTATCCAGATAGGAAAGGAAGAATTGAAACTACCTCTATCCAGAAGATGATGTGCTTTTTCTATATAGAAAATCCTAAAAAACTATTAGAACTATTAATAGTTCTAATCAACTCTTAATTAGAACTATTAATATTGATACAAATCAATATACAAAAATCAACTGTATGTCTATGTACTTGTAATAAACAACTCAAAAATAAAATCAAGAAAACAACTCCATTTATGATAGCATCAAAAATAATAAAAATTTAGGAATAATTTTTTTTTCTGCAGTTTCTGGCTGGGGCTGGGTTTGAACCCACCAACTCCGGCACATGCCCTACTCCTTTGAGTCACAGGCGCTGCCCCAATTTTCTTTCTTTTTTTTTTTTGAGACAGAATTTCAAGCTGTCACCCTGAGTGGAGTGGCATGGCACCATAGCTCACAGCAACCTCCAACTAGGGCTTGCCTCAGTTTTTCTATTCTTTAGTAGAGACAGGGTCTCACTTTTGCTCAGGCTGGTTTCGAACTCATGAGCTCAAACAATCCACCCGCCTCGGCCTCCCAGAGTGCTAGGATTATAGGCATCAGCCATTGCACCCAGTTTAGGGATAAATTTTTTAAAAGTACAAAGCTAGATAGCACAGTTGCACAGAGGAAGCATGCTGGGCCCATAGAATAATAAATTTTATACTTTGTAAAAGAAATTAAAGATCTAAATAGATTTTAAAACATCCTATGTCATGGTTCAGAAGGTACAGTATTGTTAAAATGACAGTATTCTTCAAACAGATATAGATTCGATGCAATTCCTATCAAAATCTCCAAATCTCTTTGGGCTTTTAAAGAAATTGACAAGCTGATCCTAAAATTCACATAGAAATGCAAGGAACTGGGCGGTGCTTGTGGCTCAATGAGTAGGGCACTGACCCCATGTACATGTACCGAAGGTGGTGGGTCCAAACTCAGCCCTGTCCAAACTGCAACAAAAAATAACCAGGCGTTGTGGCAGGCGCCTGTAGTCCCAGCTACTTGGGAGGCTGAGGCAAGAGAATCGCATAAGCCCAAGAGCTGGAGGTTGCTGTGAGCTGTGACTCCACAGCACTCTACTGAGGGCGACAAAGTGAGACTGTCTCTAAAAAAAAAAAAAAAAAAAAAAGAAATGCAAGGAACTAGAATACCAATCTTGAAAAAGAAGAGCAAAGTCCAAGAACTCATACTTGCCAATTTCAAAACCTAGTACACAATGCTACAGCAATCAAATAACCATGCCTTGCCAATTTCTCTCCAGAGTATATACCCAAGAAATATGAAAACATACACACATACAAAAAAACTTATAAATATGCGTAGCAATATTATTCATAATAGCCAAAAAGTGGAAACAACCCAAATGTTCATCAACTGACAAATGAATAAACAAAATATAGTATTTCCATACAATGGAATATATTGAGTCATAAAAAGGAAAAAAGCACTGATACATGCCACAACATGGATGAGCCTTGAAAACAGGATGCTAAACGAAAGAAGCCAGACACAAAAGGCCACATATTATATGATTCTGTTTGTATGAAATCTATAGAGACAGAAAGTAGATTAGTGGCTGACTAGGGCTGAAAGGGTTGGAGAGAAATGAGGAATGACTAGTAGGAGTTTGGGATTTCTTTTTGGGTGATGAAAACGTTCTGGAATTTGACAGTGGTGATAGTTGCACAACTCAGCAAACATACTAAGAACCATTGAATAGTACCCTTTAAATGGGTAGACTGGTAAGTGAACTATATCTCAATAAAGATGTTTTCTAAAAAATAAAATCACTGTATGTGTTTACATATAATACATAAAACTAATCTATCATCTGCATAATGTTTGACAAGTTGCTTAATTTCTCCTGAGCTTCAGTTTGCTCAATTGTAAAATGGGAACAATGAAAAACACCTACCTTACAGTTCTTTCAAGGGTAAAGGCCTTAACTTAGCATGATGGTTGACACCACAGTAAGTGCTAAGAAAAGTTAGCTCTCATTTTCACACACCCACACCATGTAGTTTCACAAAAGCTGTCACTTTCTTCCTAAAAGGGATTGTTAAAATTTCATTACACTCAATAGTGGGGCTTTGGATCTTCAACAAATGGTCAGAGGTTTTCAGAATTTAACTAGAATTTGCTTTTGAAGCTGATCATTTAGTTCTTCCTTTAAGTTTCTTCAGCCATGAGCTGTATCAAAATTAAAATACCCATCCCTTTTAACTATGAGTGTCCCAAAGACAACTTCCTATTTGGTAACTGAAGCCCATCGACAGTTTTTGCTCAAAAGCCTTCTTTACCATCTTGGAGAGAAGGCTGCAGACCAGACAACAGATCTTCACCTCTAGATTCCTCACAAGCCTCAGGTGAGTTATCAACATCCTTAGTACCTAGCACATGGTAAGGGCTTGACAAACTATCACTGATCTCTATGGGAGGGGGACCTTTAGTAAAAGGCTACTAACCCCCTTTTCTCTCAAAAGAGTAGATCCCCCCAATTCCTCTTTACTCTCAATTGCCTTGGTCTTCAGCAGCTGTGGCCCCCATAACCACTCTAAGTCAAGTGGGAAAAGGTATCTAGAGACCAGTTTCCTACGCTGGGCCTAAATCCCCAACTCTGAGATCAGGCTGTAGGACAGGGGTCCTCAAACTGTGGCCTGCAGGCCACATGAGGTGGTGTGATTGTATTTGTTCCCGTTTTGTTTTTTTACTTCAAAATAAGGTATGTGTAGTGTGCATAGGAATTTGTTCATAGTTGTTTTTTTTTTTTTTTTTTTTTAATTATAGTCCGGCCCTCCAACGGTCTGAGGGACAGTGAACTGGCCCCCTGTTTAAAAAGTTTGAGGACCCCTGCCTTCATCTGAGATACCCAGCCCTGGCTCACCACAGGCCTCCAGCCAATGGGCACCAACTTAAACATGCCCAATGGCCTTGCCTGGCTTGCCCCAGGCTGGAGTAAGAGCCACAAGGTGGGCCTCAGGCTCCGGGCTTACTGCTGCCTGGAAGGTCCTCTGCCCGGTACCTGGATGCTGTACTTTCACCTCCTGCCTTCTTGTGGCGGGCAGGGGCTGGAGGGGAGCGAGCTCTATAGTCAGGCCTCATCGGCCACCTTCCACCTCACCCAGTCCCAGGGCTTTCCCTACCCTGTCTACAGTGAACTGACTCACCTCTGCAAGTACCCCCTAAGGAGTTCAGTCATTTTCCCAAAGTCAGTAAGAAGGCCAAACGAGTTTAACAGACCTTTCTTAGCTAAGTGACAAATGACATAACCAGAACACAAACAGTTTCAATTTCAACAACCAACTTCAAGGCTTCACTGAACATTAAAGAGCTGATGGATTAAGAGGCACTTTATTTCTGCCAAGTAAATGAAGGCCTGAAACAATCTCCTGGTTGGCAAAGGTACGCAAACACTGGCTGTCAGCATGACTACAGGGTTGGGCTGGCTCACACACACCCAGAAACATGTGCTTGTCCTCTTCATTGGATAAACTTGAGACTTCATGTGCTACTGTTCCTGGAGCAAGATAAAATCCTTACAGCTACCAGTGTGCATACTTTGAGTCACACTTGTGTAATAGGAGGAATGAAGGAATGGGCAGCAGAAACTCACAGGCAAACAAGACATGAAGGGACATAGCCTGCTTTATCGCTGAGGTGACAGCAATTCTTTCTTCTTAATTGTGCAACCAGTACATGTTCCTTGCAGAAAAATTGGAACATGAGTAAAAGAAGTGCAATTCCCAGTTTTATAAATGATGATTATAATAATAATGGCAGCAAATACTAGTAAATGGTATTACTCCCATTAACTATATGCCTGCACATTCACATCCATCATTTCCTTATTTACTCTCCACAATCCTGAAATGGAGGCATTTTCCCTAAAAGACACATAGTGGAGGGGTTAAGAATATAGGATATGGCAGGGCACGGTGGCTCACGCCTGTAATCCCAGCACTTGGCAGGCCAAGGTGGGTGAACTGCCTGAGTTCATGGGTTCGAGACCAGGCTGAGCCAGAGCAAGATCTCGTCTCTAAAAAAAAATAGCTGGGCATTGTGGTGGGCGCCTATAGTCCCAGTTACTCAGGAGGCTGAGGCAAGAGAATCTCTTGAGCCCCAAGAGTTTGAGGTTGCTGTGAGTTCTGACGCCACAGCACCGAGGGGAACAAAGTGAGACTCTGTCTCAAAAAAAAAAAAAAACAGGATTTGGACAGAGTCCAATTTCTTTCTGGGTTGAAATCCTATCTCAGGCACTAGCGACACATGCAAGTGACCCTCTCTTCATATCAGTCTCCTCGTCGGCAAGATGGGAATCATAGCACTACCCACCCATCATCAAATCTCTAAGACTACACATAACACACTTGAGTACAGCCCCTGGCAAAATAATAATCTTTCAGTGCTAACAATTCAGCTAAGGTAAGTGACATGCCCTAGTTCACAAGCTAAGCAGCATTACTGTTGGCCGTTAAACCAAACTACCTCTGTGCCACAGAGTTGGGTGGCTGTTTCATAATCATCAAAGAATCTCAGTAAATGTACAAAATATTTCCTGCCCTGTATTTTAATATCAGTTATCACCTTCTTGACCCTGAACTAGTTATATAATCTGCAGGGCCCAGTAAAAAAATCCAAAAGCAAGGCCCCTTATTCAAAGATACTAAAGAATTTCAAGACAGTGACAGCAAAGCATTAAACTACTTTCAAGCAATTTCACATATGAAAGACAGTTTGCGGCTCGGCACCTGTAGCTCAAGCAGCTAAGGCGCTAGCCACATACAACAGAGGTGGCGGGTTCAAATTCAGCCCGGGCCTGCCAAACAACAGTGACAACTACAACCAAAAAATAGCCGGGCATTGTGGCGGGTGCCTGTAGGGGCTGAGGCAAGAGAATCCCTTAAGCCCAGGAGCTGGAGGTTGCTGTGAGCTGTTGTGCCACAGCACTCTACCCAGGCTGATAACTTGAGGCTCTGTCTCAAAAAAAAGAAAAAAAGAAAGAAAGAAAAAGACAGTTCGCCATCCCTGTCTGGATCTCCTTAATGGCAAAGTTTGGGGATTGAACTTGGATTATGTGGTCATGAATGCCAAGTTTCCATAGTCAAGACCTTCCTGAGGAATACACTTTAGCTGTCTCTTTCTCAAAGTAATAACTAATAAAATCAAAACCAAATAATTAGCAAGTATAATATTCTTCCCTCATCTCCCTGATAGTCAAAGGCATAAAGGACCAATTTACTATAGGAAAATCTGCTGATAAATTACACTCCCCTAATCACAAATGTCCTTAACCTTTTCAAGGAAAAGTGGTGCTAAAAACTCTTCGTGAACACTTCTATCATAACTTGCAGGGAAAAGAGATAACTATGTCACACTTTAGATTATATATCAAGACTTTGTTTTGGTCTTATCAAACATTTAAGCTCCTCTTTTCCTCTCCAACGAACAGAAGGCTGGCTGCTATACTGAAAGAACATGTAGTTTAATGATGATGAAATTGTCTATTAAATAGCATTTTCATGGCTTGGTGTCCATAGCACAGTGGTTACCGCTCTGGCCACATACACCAAGGCTGGCAGATTCAAACCTGGCCCTGACCAGCTAAACAATGACAACTGCAACAACAACAACAAGAAGAAAATAGCCAGGTGTTGTGGTGGGCAACTGTAGTCCAGCTACTTGGGAGGCTGAGGCAAGAGAATCGCTTAAACCCAAGAATTTGAGGTTGCTGTGAGCTGTGACGCTACAGCACCCTATTGAGGGCAACTAAGTGAGACTGTCTCAAAAAAATAAATAAATAAAATTAAAATAAAAAATAGCATTTTCATTCTGTGACTTTTGTTGTACTTTCTCTCAACATTTCACAAGCTGGACAGCCACAATACTGAAGTGTAGAAACAAAAAGCAGTAGACATATTAAAACCAGAATTAGTTGGGCAGCACCTGTGGTTCAAACCCGACCCTGGCCAAACTGCAACAAAAGATAGCTGGGTGTTGTGGCAGGCACCTGTAGTTCTAGCTACTCAGGAGGCTGAGGCAAGAGAATCACCTAAACCCAGGAGTTGGAGGTTGCTGTGAGCTGTAACACCATGGCACTCTACTGAGGGCAATAAAGTGAGACTCTGTCTCAAAAAACAAACAAAAACAGGATTAGTCCTTTCCAAAGTGTCTCAGGTGAACCTCAGAGATAGAGCTAAGAGTAAAATAGAGGATCTCCTCTGAGCTGTGTCTAGTAATAGAAAAGGAATTAAATTATCAGGTATACTGGAATGCCTAATGGTGAATCATTTAGTCTGGGGCATGTACCATATCTCCTTAACTTTTTTTATTTTTATTTTTTTTAGAGACAGAGTTTCACTCATTGCCCTCCATAAAGTATCGTGGCTCACAGCAACCTCCAGCTCTTGGGCTTAGGCCAGGTGTCCTCAAACTTTTTAAACAGGGGGCCAATTCACTGTCCCTCAGACCGTTGGAGGGTTGGACTATAGTTTAAAACAAAGACTATGAACAAATTCCTATGCACACTGCACATATCTTATTTTGAAGTAAAAAAACAAAACGAGAACAAACACAATCACACCGCCTCATGTGGCCCGTGGGCCGCAGTTTGAGAACCCCTGGCTTAGGCAATTCTCTTGCCTCAGCCTCCCAGTAAACTGGGACTATAGACGCCCGCCACAGCGCCCAGCTATTTTTTGTTGCAGTTTGGCCGGGCTGGGTTTGAACCCAGCCAACCTTGGTATATGGGGCCAGCGCCATACTCACTGAACCACAGGCACAGCCCATCTCCTTAACTCTTAAGTAGTTGCCCTCAGCCTCCCAAAGCTCAAGGGATCCTCCTGCCTCAATCTCCTAGACTGCTAAGATTATAGATGAGAGCCACTACCAGCCTAAAATCTCGTGACAATTACAGGGTCAATTTTGCAACATTCAAAAACTGGGTGTTTTTTTGTTTTTTATTTATTTATTTTTTATTAAATCATAGCTGTGTACATTGACAGGATCATGGGCATCATACACTAGTTTCACAGACCAGTTGACACATTTACATCACACTGGTTAACATAGCCTTCCTGGCAATTTCACAGTTATTGTGTTAAGACATTTACATTCCACATTTACTAAGTTTCACATATACCCTTGTAAGATGCCCCGCAAGTGTATTCTCACCAATCCCCCTCCCTCCCCTCACATCCCCCCTCCCTCACCCCCCTTTTCCCCTTCCCCCTATTCCTAGATTGGAGCTGGAACATATTCTTCTTAGTAAAGTATCTCAAGAATGGAAGAAAAAGTATCCAATGCACTCACCACTACTATGAAACTGATTTAGGGCTTTCATATGAATGCTATAACCCAATGAAATCTTTTTCATTTGGA
>CAUYPK010101814.1:0-14208 GCA_963574355.1 Loris lydekkerianus | reverse complement strand
TCCCTTGCTGGCTCCCTGTATCCTCAAAGGGATGATCATAGGCAGATCCCACCGGCCAGAGATGTCTGCAGTCTTGTCTCCCTAGATTCGCCATGTCCAGTTGCAGGGAAGCTGTTACTCAGCCGCCATCTTTAATCCAGTCATATACTTAAAGTATTTCAATACTATTTTTTTGTAATATTTTAAAACAAGGATCCTCCTTTTGTGTTATTCTAGGCCATACCAATTGGTTCCTTAGAAATTTTGCAAAATATATTGTGCACTGATATGCCAATATCTATTGAAACCTGAGGTTCCTAGGTCAGAGTTTAGGAATTTTTACTTCACTCCAAATTTCCTTAGTTCTTAAGCATCTTGTAGTACTTGGTTGTTGCATTGCCTCATAGCTATTCATGTGAGTAGTGTGTGTGTGTGTGTGTGTGTGTGTGTGTGTATGATGTGTTCTTTATTAATTTTTGAAGGTAAATATATTGACTTGTATGTCTTTTATGTTTCATTTAACTCTGTGGTACTTAGTGATGTGACGTAATTGTTATTCTTTTGTTTTAGGTGACATAAATATTGCAGTTCTTGTTGGAAGTGAACAAGTCAGTGAAGGTGCAGATAATGGTGATCTCCCTTCTTATGTGTCTGCATTCATAGAAAAGGAAGTTGGAAATGACCTTAAGTCCTTAAAGAAACTTGATAAACTCATAGAACAGATGACAGGAAGTAAAATGCAATTAGAAGAACAGGCAAGTATTAATTCAGTGAAATCATATCAATACTATAATTGAAGTATAATGTGAACATAGTCACTATTAGACAAATAGTCTAATCATTTAAAACTGTTTAAATGGTTTTAAGGACCTGTTTTACAAATTTTGTAAAAGATAAAGTTCCTACTGATATAATTTATGTCTTAAAAGCATGAGAGCTAACATTTTATATAGCTTTTCTTTTTTTAGAGACAGAGTCTCACTTTGTCGCCTTCAGTAGCGTGCTGGGGCATCACAGCTCACAGCAACCTCCAGTTCTTTGGCTTAGGTGATTCTCTTGCCTCAGCCTCCTGAGTAGCTGGGACCACAGGCACCTGCCACAACGCCCAGCTATTTTTTGTTGTAGTTCAGCTGGGGCTGTCTTTTTTTTTTTTTTTTTTTTGAGACAGAGTCTCAGTTTCTCACCTGTGATAGAGTGCTATGGTGTCATAGATCACAGCAACCTCAAACTTTTGGGCTAAAGTGATCCTCATGCCTCAACTGCTCAAGTAGCTGGGACTATAGGCACTGGCCACAATGCCAGGTATATTTAGAGATGGGGTCTTGCTCTGACTCAGGCTGGTCTCCAACCCATGAGCTCAGACAATCTACCCACCTTGGCCTCCCAGAGTGCTGGGATTACCGGCATGAGCCACCGCACCTGGCTTTTTACATAGCCATATACATTTTCATATAATGACTTAAAGTCGTTTTACAAGTCAATAATTTCATGGTATATAAAAATGTTTTAACACTGTTATTTCATATTTTTATAAATGCATATATAATTAGGAAACATGGAAAAGGTGTAACATTATAGTAATAGTTATTTCTGAATGGTGGTTAATACGTGATTTATTTTCTAAATATTTTTGCGAATCTTCACATTTTCTTTTTACAATGAACATTTTACTTAATTCTTAAAAAGCCCAAAGAATATAATCTTAACCAAAAAGTAATTGAGCCCCGTTACTTGCAATGGTGTGTGTCAAAGATAAAATATTTTTATCATATAGCTACTAAATTAAGTTAAGTAAACTCTGTGTGGGTATGTGAGTGTGTTATCCCCAGGTGTCAGTCATCTTCTGTTCTCCCATCCCTATTACCGAAGTCTTTCACATCTTGTCTTTCTACTCTACCTACTACTGCTCTCCAAGTTTAGCTTGGCTCTTTCTTTTCCATTCTTGCAGACAGGTTGATGGGGGAAGTCATACAGATAAGTAGATTGATGCCAATCCAGGCATGTGGTCTGCCACTGTGGCTGAGTCTTCAGCCCCATTGGCAATCCTTGCATGGGAAGGTCGTTCCTCACTGCTCCCCTCCGCTGTTCTTCCAAATTCTCCCTAAGATACCTACCTGAACTGGCCATTCTGTCCTTTCTTTTTCCCAAACAGAAAAAAATTGAGGCCTAGCATGAATTCAATAGCATGAACCTAGTGACAGTCTACCTCAGATTCCACAAGCGTATCTGTAGCCATTCTTACCTCTTCATTCAGCAAAGGATCTAGGTAAGGCAGACTTTATGGCTCAGGTCCCACCTGCCATCTCAGTGAACTTGCTTTACTCTTGCACTTTTACTCTGTGTTCCTCAAGTAGTCCTGTCCCCTCAGCATGTGGACATATACAGGTCATTTCCACAAAACCTAGGCAAACAAAAAATCCTTCTCATCTTTTAGTAGGTGTTAGTTCTTTCCTTTGACTGTCAGGCTTCTTCAAAAAGTCATTTTTATTGTCTGTCTACAAGTTCTAATTAGCTGTTCATTTGTGACCCACTGTAATCTACCTTGTTTCCCTAATGACCATAGAATCTTTTGTTGAAGTTTCTTATTGAGCCTTTAATTCAGCATGTCCAAAACTGTCCATTCCTTAAAACGCTTTTTTAACTTGGATAGTGGTACCACCATCTGCTTGTCACTTAGGCCTGAAACCCAGGAGTCCTAGATTCCTCTCCTCCTCTTCTACTTAATCACGAAGTCATCTGAGTTCTGCCTCGTTACCCCTGGTGTCAGTCACCTCTCTCCTACCCCTACTACCTATCTTAGTTTAGGCCTTTATTCTTCATTTGATAGTAGTTTGCCAATCTTATGTTTTCATCCTACTGCCATGGTAAATGTCTTTCTTCTTCCTTACAGCAATTTTACTATATATAAATAGGAAAATATATTAAATATATAGATCTATAGGTAGTTAAAATTTTTTCTATGCATATACACATTATGTGTAGTTTAATGTTTTGCAGTTACTATAACATAGTACTTGTTTCCCTATATCTATACCTATATTTGTATGTTTATATATATCTTTCTTTGTTTTTTCTTCAAATCAGAGTCTTACTCTGTTGCCCCAGATAGAATGCAGTGGTGCCACTGAAACCTCAAAACTCCTAGGCTGGGCATTGTGGCAGGCGCCTGTAGTTCCAGCTACTTGGGAGGCTGAGTCAAAAGAATCGCTTAAGTCTTAAGAGTTTGAAGTTGCCGTGAGCTGTGATGCCATGGTACTCTACCAAAGGCGACATAGTGAGACTGTCTCAAAACAAACAAACAAACAAAAAAAAACCCTCCTAGGCTCAAGCAGTTCTCCTACCTCAACCTTCTAAATAGCTGGAATACAGGCACATGTCACACACCATGCCTGCGTAATTTTTTTTTTTTTAACGGTCTCACTATATTACCCTCAATTGAGTGCAATGGCATCACAGCTCACAGCAGCCTCCAACTCTTGGGCTTAAGCGATTCTCTTGCCTCAGCCTCCCAAGTAGCTGGGACTACAGGTGCCTGCCATAACGCCCAACTATATTTTTGTGGCAGTTGTCATTGTTGTTTAGCAGACCCAGGCTGGGTTTGAACCCACTTGCCTTGGTGTATGTGGCCAGCACCCTAACCACTGAACTACGGATGCTGAGCTAATTTTTCTATTTTTCTTTTTTTTTTTTGAGACAGAGTCTCACTATTTTCACCCTTGCTAGAATGCTGTGGCATCACAGCTCACAGCAACCTCCAACTCCTGGGCTTAGGTGATTCTCTTGCCTCAGCCTCCAAAGTAGCTGGGACTACAGGCGCCTGCCATAACACCCAGCTATTTTTTGTTGCAGTTTGGCCCGGGCCAGGTTCGAACCTGCCACCCACGGTATATGGGGCCTGCTCCCTACCCATTGAGCCACAGGCGCCGCCCGCTCTTTCCAGTTTTTATTATTACAAATAATGTGGAGTTAAAACATAATTGTTATCCCATTACCTTTCTAAATCACAAGTCTAACTAAATTATTCCCTTATTAAAAACTCTTAGTGGCTTCTTATTGCCTGTTGGGTGAAGTCTACATTCTTCTAAGGCACAAGATGCACCCCGTGATCTCGGCTTCCCTATCTGTCCAGGCTTATCTCTGCTGTCTGCATTTCTTTGAACTCTATTCTATGTCCTTCTCAGCTCTTTGCCATTCTCTGGTCATGACTGAGCTGTTTCTTCTGCCTGGAATATCCTTTCAAAATGCTGTAGGAAATACATATCTATCCTGCAAAGGTCTGTGTAGGAGCCATGCAAGTAGAATTGCCTTATACCTTAAAACCTTGCTTTTAGAAAATGAGCTCATTAGAAGTGCAGAATGTGGAATACAGTGTGGGAGCTTGTTAGAAATGTAGAAGTTTGGGCTCTACTTCAGACTGTGTCCAAGTTTGCATCATAACAAGATCTCTCCATGATTCTTTTGCCCATTCAAGTTTGAGAACCAAAAAAAAAAAAGAAAAAGAAAAAGTTTGAGAACCACTTACCTTAGTACATCACTATACCTAATGTATCTCTTTTACATGTTAATCCCACTGAAGTAATTGTTTTTCTTTCTTTTTTTGTATTTTTTTGGAGACAGAGTCTCCCTCTGTTGCCCAGGCTAGAGTGCCATGGCATCAGTCAGCCTAGCTCACAGCAACCTCAAAATCCTGCGCTCAAGAGATCCTCTTGCCGCCTCCTCCTGAGTCGCAGAGACTACAGGTGTGCACCACCACACCCCTAGCTAAATTTTCTATTTTTAGTAGAGATGGGGATCCCTCTTGCTCAGGCTGTTTACCAGCTCTTGAGCTCAAGCGATTCTTCTGCCTCCGTCTCACAGGGTGCTATGATTACGGGTGTGAGCTGCCTCAGCTGGCTTTGTTGAAGTAATTTTCTTTTGAGACAGAGTCTCATTTTGTTGCCCTCGGTAGAATGTGCCATGGCGTCATAGCTCACAGCAACCTCAAACTCTTGGACTCAATCAATTCTCCTGTGTCAGCCTCCAAATAGCTGAGACAACAGGCACCAGCCACAATGCCCGGCTATTTTTAAAGGCGTGGTCTCACTCTGGCTCAGGCTGGTCTTGAACCTGTGAGCTTAGGCGATCTGCCTGCTTCGGCCTCCCAGAGTGTTGAGATTACAGGCGTGAGCCACCATTCCTGACTTGAAGTAATTTTCTTACATTTCTCTTCCATATCAAACTAAGCTAAAGGGCAGATGCTATGTCTTATTTATCTTTATATCCCTACCACAGATTCCTGCTATAGAATACACATCTAATCTGTGTTGACTGAATTGAAATTCTGTTGAGTGTGATGGCCCACACCTACTAGAGCAGCAGATCTTAACCTGTGGGTCTCGACCCACAGCAACTGTATTAAAGGGCTGTGGCATTAGGAAGGTTGAGAACCCTTGTACTAGAGACTAAGGCAGGAGGACTGCTTGAGCCCAGGAGTTCAAAGCTGTAGTTAGTTATGATTGTGCCACTGTACTTGAGGCTGGGGGACAGGGTAAAAAAGGTAAAATAAGGGTTACTAACAAAGCAAATAAACATTTTTAAATGAATTAAAATTCATCTGTATATTCTTTATACTGTAATGATGCCTAATATTTGTATATGTTTTCCTATACGCCATACGAAAAATTAATAAATGCCATATCTAAAGGTATTGCTGACAAACCAATATCTTTCAGTCTGGCCTTAATTCAGAATCACCTGGAGAACATTTGCAAAAATACATATGCTCAGCTTTTTAGACTCAGATCTTCATTTGCTTTTGAAGGAAAATATTTAAGATAGGGTGGCGCCTGTGGCTCAGTGAGTAGGGCGCCAGCCCCATATATCAAGGGTGGTGGGTTCAAACCTAGCCCTGGCCAAAAACTGCAAAAAAAAAATATATATATATATTTAAAGTAAATCATGTAACTGACCTTTGGCTGGATCCTGTGATCCAACTGGGAAAATGCTATGCCTGTAAGGGCAGATTCCTAAATCCTTACTGGGGCTTGGTATGATAGGCCTTTCTCTATCCAAGTATGAGGTCTGATAATAAAGTTTTTGAAATAATCCTAGAAGAAGTGCTGTATACCTCATTGCTGAATATCACTATGGTTACCTTTGAAGTACTCCCCTTGGGAAGCTATGCCCCATTACCAGCCCCTAGTCCACCCTTCAAAGCAATTTTGGAACTCTTTTTCTGGAATGGCCCTCATCCAGATGGACAATAGCTGTCATCATATTACCCTTGATGTCCTGAATGTCACAAAAATGTCTTTGTTTCCATATTTCCTTTATCTTCAGATAAAGGAAAAAGTCATCGTGTGAGTAGGGAGGGTGTTCTAATACAGTTATTTGTTTTCTGGCTAAAAATGTCCTCACAGTGTTGTGTGAGCTGGTCCATTGTCATGATGCAAGAACCATGAGTTGATGGCCCAAATTTCCGTGTTTTTCTATTGATGTTTACTCAGTCTGGTATGTTTCTCACAGTCAGCCTATGATTTTGACACACAGTTCGAAGACTATTGCAATGTTTTTGTCAGTTCTGCTCATTACTGGCTGCCCTGACCTCTCTTCATCAATGATACCTTTTTCTTTCCTCAGAAAAATATTTAATCCATTTGTACAATAACATTTTCTTCATGGCATAATCTACATAAACTTGGACTAACATGTTTCTGATTGCACTTTCACTCCTGCCAAATTTAAAAAGGAATTGTTAGGGCCAGGTGCAGTGGCTCATGCCTGTAATCCTAGCACACTGGGAGGTGAGGCAATGGATTGCATGAGCTCACAAGTTCAAGACCAGTCTGAGCAATAGTGAAACACCATCTCTACTAAAAATAGGAAAACTGAGGCAAGAGGATTGCTAGAGTTTCAGAACTTAAAGGTTGTTGTGAGCTATAATGCCAAGGTACTCTAATCAGGGAGCCAGAGTGAGACTCTATCTAAAAAAAAAACAAACAAAAAAATTGATGAATGTTTGTTCATTGCTCTAATTTAAGCTCCCAATTCGGGCAGTGCCTGTGGTTCAGTGGGTAGGGTGCTGGCCCCATATACCGAGGGTGGTAGGTTCAAACCCAGCCCTGGCCAAACTGCAACAAAAAGATGGCCAGGTGTCGTGGCAGGCGCCTGTAGTCCCAGGTACTTGGGAGGCTGAGGCAAGAGAATCACCTTAGCCCAGGAGTTGGAGATTGCTGTGAGCTGTGACACTACGGCACTCTACCGAGGGTTAATAAGTAAGACTGTTTAAAAAAAAAAAGTAGCATACAAAAACTTGCAACAATAATGAATACCACTCAGCAAGACACCACTACATATTAATACAAACACAACCATGAGACACTAATATGTATACTAAAGTTATGGTGACAAGTTTGTGAACTTAATTATTAGACCTCGTATGTATGTACTTATGTATGCTTCACATATAACATTTTATGTTTGGGTTTGGTTGGTACAGAACGAAGAAATCAAATCTTGGCTCAGCACTTGTAGCTCAGCCACTAGGGAGCCAGCCACATACACTAGGGCTGGTGCGTTTGAATCCAGCCTGGGCCTGTCAAAACAATAATGACAACCACAACCAAAAAATAGCTGGGTGTTATGGCGGGTGCCTGTAGTCCCAGCTACTTGGGAGGCTGAGGCAAGAGAATTGCTTGAGCCCAAGAGTTGGAGGTTACTGTGAGCTGTGATGCCACGGGACTCTACCAAGGGTGACATAGTGAGACTGTCTCAAAAAAAAAAAAAAAAAAAAATCAAATCTTCATTTTGAAGATTTAGTGGGCAACTTTTAGTTCTGTTGAAACAAAT
The DNA here is from genome assembly GCA_963574355.1 of Loris lydekkerianus. Classification (NCBI taxonomy): domain Eukaryota; kingdom Metazoa; phylum Chordata; class Mammalia; order Primates; family Lorisidae; genus Loris; species Loris lydekkerianus. The sequence continues at coordinate 6,402 of CAUYPK010101814.1, read as the reverse complement.
GTATTTCTTTTCTGTCTTTTTCTCTTTTCTTTCTTTTTTCTTTAAAAAACAGAGGCTTACATTTTTCCCAGGACATGTGGGCTGTGGCTTGATCATTGCTCACTCTAATCTCAAACTCCTAGGTTCAAGTGATTCTCTTGCTTCAGTCTTCTGAGTAGCTGGGACTGTGGAGTTCCAGGCGTTTGCCACCACCATGCCCTCCTAATTTTTCTGTTTTTTTTTTTTTTATAGAGATGGGGTCTTGCTTTTGCTTAGGATAGTCTTGAATGCTTGAACTAAAGCAATCCTTTCTTGGCCTTCCAGAGTGTTAAGATTACAGGCATTAGCTACCATGCATGGTGCCCAGCCTAGTTCATTTCTTTAAAAATTCAGTCCCCAAACCCATGGCCACAGACTGGAACTGCTTGGTGGCCTATTGGGAACCAGGCCGCACAACCAGGAGGTGAGCAACAGATGCCAGTGACCAAAGCCTCATCTGTATTTATAGCCACTCCCAATTGTTCACATCACCACCTGAGCGCCACCTCCTGTCAGATCAGTGGTGGCCTTAGATTCTCATAGGAGTATGAACCCTACTGTAAACTGCACATGTAAGGGATCTAGGTTGTGGCTACTTATGCAAATCTAATGCCTGATGATCTGAGGTAGAGCTGGGATAGCCTTCCACTGATTTTCTATTATGGTAAGTTTTATCTTTGTTTCATTATATTTTACAATGTAATAATAATAAAAATAAAGTACACAATAAATGTAATGTGCTTGATCATCTTGAGACCATCTCCTCCCTCCACCCACCTACCCTTAACCCAGATCCTTGGAAAAATTATCTTCCGTGAAACTGGTCCCTAGTGCCAAAAAGGTTGGGGACCACTGCTTTAAAACACACATTTGTGGCACAGACATCCTGGCTCATGCCTATAATTCTAGCACTGTGGGAGGCTGATGTGGAAGGTTGCTTGAGCTCAGGAGTTCAAGACCAGCCTGAGCAAGAGTGAGATCTCCCAAATAGACAAAATTAGCCAGGCATGGTGGTGTGGACTTGTAATTACCTACTCAGGAGGCGGAGGCAGGAGGATTGCTTGAGCCCAAGAGTTTGAGGATGCAGTGAGTTATGATGACACCAAGGCACTCTACCTGGGGCAACAGAGGGAGACTCTGTCTCAAAAAAAATTTAAAAATAAAATAAGTAAATAAATAAGGGAATGAACTAATAAAACGGTTATGAAATTTTATCTAATTGCTACTATTCTTTCCTTTTGGTATGGTCAGGTACTTACAATTTCATCAGAAATTCCTAAAAGAATTCAAAGTGCCTTAAAAAATGCAGAAGAATCAAAGCAATTCCTAAATCAGTTTCTAGAGCAAGAAACTCATCTCTTCAGCTCCATTAACAGCCATTTGCTGAATGCACAGCCCTGGATGGATGAGCTTGGGGCCATGATTGACCAAATTGAAGAGATTGAAAGGCATCTCGCTTATCTTAAATGGATTTCACAAATTGAAGAACTAAGGTAAAATGGGCTCCTTTGTTCTCATAATTATTATTTTCCTTTGAGGCTTCTGTCTTAGAGAGTGCATGTGTGCTGTTAAATAATTGAGTTAATTAAAGATTATAATAATGTAATTTTACCAGTCATTAAGAAAATAGCATTATGATAATTATTCTTTTCCTTTATTGTGAACGAACATAAGCTTAATTTTCATTTGAAAGAAAGTAATCTAAGTAAGTTAAGTCTTATATTATGAACACAAGATAAAAATTATTATTTATAATGCCAAATTAATAAAATAAACCCTCCATGTGGTGATAAGTATTCCTCTTTATTTTAATTTTTAGAGATGGTCAGTTTCTTTATAATTTTAATATTTTTCACTGGGAGTCATTTAATAGAGCTACACAGTATGTATTCTTAGATGAATAACAGAGTTCTGCTACCTGTGGGTAGGAAGAAAACAATAGGACTTGACTTTAGTTCTTTTTGAATTGAATAAATATCACTGGTGATTGATCATGAGTATCTGGTATTACCTTTCAAACAAGCTAAAATAGAAGATTATTTGGTTTTCTGATATGGTCGTCAGCCCCTTGAAACTGTACTTTTTTTTTTTTTTTTTTTTTGAGAAGAGTCTCACTGTGTTGCCTTGGGTAGAGTACTGTGGTGTCATAGCTCACAGCAATCTCAAACTCTTGGGTTTAAGCGATTCTTTTGCCTCAGCCTCCCAAGTAGTTGGGACTACAGGCACCCGCCACAATGCCCGGCTATTTTTCTGTGTTGTTGTCATTTTTGTTTAGCAGGCCCGGGCTGGGTTCAAACCCGCCAGCCGTGGTGTTTAGCACTGGCGCCCCAACCGTTGTGCTATGGGTGCCAAGCCTGAAACTACTATTTCATCTTTGCATTGTTTTAACAACTATTCCTGCAAAATTGTCAGCAATCATTAGTGTCTGGAAAACCTGAGAGAGGAAAATTGTAAGTGTCTTAATATCTTGTTCCAAAGTGTATTCATTGTCATTTTATACATGTTATGGAGGATATGTTACATATCCCTCTGTCCTACATATATTTCTCACATTTTTAAAGAACTTTACATATCAGTATGGTATAGAAATCTTTGTTTTGCATATGAGGAGTTATCCATTATCCATTGTTGTATTAATTGACAGGGTCTTACTGTATCACTTAGGGTGAAGTGCAGTGGTGCTATCATAGCACAGTGCAACTTCAGACTTCTGGGCTTAAGCAGTCGTTCTACCTAAGCCTCCCAAGTAGCCCCAGCTACTGCAAGTATGTGTCACCAGGCCCAGCTACTTTTTAATTTTCGTAAGGTGTTTTTTTTTTGTGTGTGTGTGTGTGTGACAGAGTCTCAGTCTGTGCCCTGGATATAGTGCCCTGGTGTCCTAGCTCATAGCAATCTCAAATTCTTGGGCTCAGCTGATCCTCATGCTTCAGCTTCCCGAGTAGCTGGGACTACAGGTGCCAGCCACAACTCCTGGCTAATTTTTCTATTTTTAAGTAGAGATGGGATCTCACTTTTGCTCAGGCTGGTCTCGAACTCCTGAGCTCAAACAATACTCCCACTTCAGCCTTCCAGAGTGCTAAGTTTACAGGCATGAGCTCCCACGCCTGACCTAATTTTTGCAAATTTTATTTTTTTTTAGAGATAGGGTCCCTTTGTGTTGCTTAGGCTGATCTCAGACACCTATCCTCAAACCTTGAGCCACTGTGCCCAGCTGATTCCAGAACTGACTCCATTTTTTTAGAGCATCTCATTCTTATTTAGATAAATGATGTGCAGTGGCAGAATTTTAGTATATGTGCTGATGAAGCAAGCACACAGTGAAGGAATTTAAACTTTGCTTTATTTTATTTCATTTCTCTTTGTCCCTCTGAAAGAAAATACCAAAAAAGGACAAAATTATTTGCCTTATTAAGTAATGTAAGTTGTTTAAAAGCCTTATTGTTGTAGTAGCCAAAGTAATAGATAGGGTAAAATAGAGCTATGGTTATTGATAATCTTTTCTGATCTCTGACTTGTTTAAAAGAGAAATATGCCCAGGGAATCATAATAGAAATAGGATGCAAATTCATAATCAAGTAGAACAGTTATTCCTCTCTCTTTAATAATGTGTTTCTTCCCTTAGGTCTTTCGTGGTAACATCTCTGTTTCTATCTGTCTTTTGAGCTTCTGGAATTTCCTCATCTCTAATTTTCCACTAATGGCCTATTTTTTATTCTGTAGTACTTTCTACTTTTTTTTTTTTTTTTATTGACACAGAGTCTCAATCTGTTGTCCAGGCTAGAGAGCCATGGCATCAGCCTAGCTCACAGCAACCTCAAACTCCTAGGTTCTAGTGATCTTCCTGCATCAGTCTCCCCACTAGCTGGGACTACAGATACTAATTTGTCTATTTTTAGAAGAGATGGCGGTTTGTTCTTGCTCAAGTTGGTCTTGAACTCCTGAGCTCAAGTGATACTCCCTCCTCACCCTCCCATAGTGCTAGGATTACCCTCCCATTGGCTAGGTGTGAGCCATCATGGCAGACCTTTCTCTGTTTTTTAAAAAAGTAGTTTCTTCTTGCTAGAATTAACATCTGTATGTTAGCTCTGTTTTTTGAATACTGCGGTACAGCAGTATCACTCTGAATGGCTATTCCTGTGATCTAAACGTCCTTTGTGCTTTAGTGTTGTGTGGTCTATTTCATTCCACCCTAGAAAGCAGTGCTTCTATATTCTGTGGTTACTTGAACATTTTAAATTCTTTTATAACATTTTTACATTTCTTAAACATGATAGTCCTGTTTTAACATAATGCAACATTTATTATTTTGGAATTATATTGCTTTCAAGTGGGAAATCCAATTCTTTTGGGCAAAGTAGGTAAAAGCTGAAGATTATCACTCTTGACCTTACATTATCCCCTTGGATTAGATTACTGAAGACCTCTCTAAAAGGCAGATTTATCAGAAATGACTGGTGCCTGAGGGAATGTGACACAGGAAGAGTCTGTTCTTTTGGGAAGAGAGAAGGAAAGATGGAGGAAGCCATCCTGAACATGGGCTGTTGCTCTTAGAAGGATGCTGTATTTGAGGACTCTGGGCTTCCAGAGAGTGCTGGGTATTAAATTAAAAAGCCACCTTGGAGTAGTGCTTTATTTTTCTTTGGATGAACTTCTAAAATAAGAAGCAGCAGTTTTCTGAATTTGAAATTATTCTGAATAAAGTGTCTTTAAAGTTTGCTTTGCTTTGTTTTGCAGTGATAATATTCAGCAGTATCTGATGACCAATAATGTACCGGAGGCAGCCTCCACTCTAGTGTCTATGGCAGAACTTGACATCAAGCTTCAGGAATCATCTTGTACTCATCTTCTCAGTTTCATGAGAGCCACAGTTAAGTTCTGGCATAAAATTCTCAAGGACAAGCTTACAAGGTAAACAATTTGCCCATATTTTATGGTAATTGCTTTCAGGTGGATATTTGGTGATCATACTGAAATGTGTATATTCTTTTTCTGTTACAGTGATTTTGAGGAAATTTTAGCACAATTTCATTGGCCATTCATTGCACCCCCTCAATCTCAAACTGTTGGCTTAAGTCGACCTGCCAGTGGCCCTGAATTGTACAACAACCTGGAGACACTTTTTTGTCAGCTTCTCAAACTACAAACCTCGTATCTTTGTTGGAGTTGAAAACTTACTAAAATTTCTTCTTTTTAAAGTAGATGTATGGATACAGAGTAAAACTTTTTAAAAGTGGCCAAGAAGACAAATGGGAGTCCTGGGTTTGGACTTAATGTGTAAATTGCCCTTGAATGGCGAATTGTTCTCTTATAGAGTGAATTATGTGTGGTGGGAGGGCCGTGAGGAAAAGTTCTGAGGTGCATGACTGACCCAAGTTCTTAACACATATAAGTCTCTTGGGACAACAGTAGGCCATTGGGGGAAAACCTTCGTAATGTAGTGTTAGTTTAATCAAATGATTGATTTATATGTAGCTGCTGAGCTACAGGTATTGCTATTCTTTATTTTAGAAAAGACTTAAAGATTAATTCCAACAACATTTTTTATGGATTTATTTTATTAAATTAATATTTAGTATGAAGATATATTACATGTTATTTGTGTTATAATTAGTATCTGATATATTTGTTGGAAAAATTATTGTGTGTATACATACATATATGTATTTGTGTAAATAGTGTGTGTATATACATATATACACACATGTATATGCTTTTGACTTTTTTTTCTTGACCTGACTATGTCAGAGATGAATTAATTACAGAACCAAAACAACTCCCAGAAAAATACTCTCTTCCTGCATCCCCTTCTGTTATCCTGCCCATTCAGGTTATGCTGACTCCTCTCCAGAAGAGGTTCAGATATCATTTCAGAGGGAACCGGCAGACTAATGTTATCAGCAAGGTATGATTTGCCAATTCTTGTTCTTGGTTTTTTGGGTTTTTTTTAGATAGAGTCTCACTATGTTGCACTCAATAGAGTGCCATGGCATCATAGCTCGTAGCAACCTCAAACTCTTGGTCTTATGCGATTCTCTTACCTCAGCCTCCTAAGTAGCTGGGACTACAGGCACCTGCCACAACGCCTGGCTATTTTTTTGTTGTTGTTGTTGTAGTTGTCATTGTTGTTTAGCAGGCCTGGGCTATGTTCATACCTGCCAGCTCCTGTGTACTTGGCTGACATCCTAGCTGCTGAGCTACAGGTATTGAGCTTGTTCTTGGCTTTTATTAATAGCAAAATTTTTTTTGTTGTTGTTGTTGAGACAGGGTCCCACCCTATGCCCCTGAGCAGAGTGTAGTGGGCGTGGTAGCTCACCACAACCTCAGACTCGGACTGCGGGCACCCCGCTGCCTCAGCCTCCGGAAGCCACTGGGATTACAGGTGCT
>CAUYPK010101810.1:0-13916 GCA_963574355.1 Loris lydekkerianus | reverse complement strand
TTTATCACAAGGACATTTTCACTAGATTGTTTATTGCAGCTCAATTTACAATCCCCAAGAAGTGGAAGCAATCTAAATGCCCATCAGTTCAAGAATGGATTAACAGGGCGGCACCTGTGGCTCGAAGGAGTAAGGCACCAGTGCCATATGCCAGAGGTGGAGGGTTCAAACCCAGCCCTTGCCAGAAACTGAAAAAAAAAAAAAAAAAAAAAAAAAAAAGAATGGATTAAATGTGGTAGATACGTACCACGGAATACTATTCAGCCATAAAAAGATGGAGATGTTACATCTTTTTTCTTAAGCTAGATGGAGTTGTAACACATTCTTCTCTGTAAAGTAGCACAAATTGGAAAAGCAAATATCCAGTGTACTCAATAATAATATGAAACTAGTAGACAATCTAATCCATACCCAAGCTAGACAAACCAAAACATGATCCTATAAAATTGCTTTACATACCTCTGACCTAAGTAAGTTTGAATGGTGTAATGTCCAAAAATTACCAGTAGCATTTCTTCATATCATACCTAGTAGTTTATCAAAAGGTGAACATGCAGCTACAAATGAAGGAGGAGGATAAAGTTTGGAATAATTTTAAAGGAATGAAGTAGTTAACAAATGAGGAAAACCCCACAGAATGTGGAATGCTGAATATTTGAAAGAACAATAGATAATATTTTTTAAATTTCATATTGATATGAGGGTACAAATGTTCAGGTTACATGGTTTTCATTTATACAGTGAAATTCAAGATATAATTGACCCCTTCACAAGGGGCATGCTGAACATCCTCACATTGTGCACATTATTGTCCCACCTTGCTTCTCCCCTTGCCTCCTCTCCCCTCTCTCTCCTTGCCCCTATTCCTCACTAGACTATACTTAGTTTTCTTTCTTGTGTGTGTGTAGTTGTTTATATATTGGTTCCATGTTAGTATTGAGCACATTAAATGCTTATTTTTCCATACTCATGATACTTTACTAAGAAGAATATGTGTCAACTGCATCCATGTAAACACAAAAAGAGGGATAAAGTTTCCATCTTTTCTATGGCTAAATAGTACTCTGTAGTATACATATTCCATAGTTTGTTAATCCATTAATAGGTTGATGGTCATTTGGGCTGCTTACTCATCTTGGTAATTGTGAACTGAGCTGCAGTAGACATTCTAGTTCAAACGTCCTTGTGGTGAAAGGAATTTTTTCTTCTGGGCAGATAGCTCATAATGGGATTGCAGGATCAAATGGAAGATACACTTTGAGTTCTTTAAATATTCTCCATACTGCTTTCCATAGAGGTTGTATTAGTTTACAATCTCACCTGCAGTGCAAACGTGTTCCTTTTTCTCCACATCCACATCAGCACCTGCAGTTTTAGAATTTTGTGATGTGGTCTATTCTCACTGGGGTTAGGTGATATCTAAGAGTGATTTTAATTTACATTTCTCTGATGATTAGGGATGATAAGCATATTTTCATTTGTTAGCCATTCATCTGACTAGTTTCTGTTCAAGTCTCTTGCCCACTTTTAAATGAGGTTGCTTGCTCTTGTTGAGTAATTTGAGCACTTTATAGATTCTAGTTATCAACCATTTCTCATGGCTGTCTTTTTGGTTTAGTTATGGTACTGTTAGCTTTGCAGAAGCTTTTTATCCTGGTCATGTTCCAATTATTTATTTTTGGTGTTTCTGCAATTGCCAAGATAATTTTCTTCATAAAATTTTCTCCCAGGCTAGTTTTGTCAAATGTTTTCCCCACATTCTCTTCTAGAATTTTTCTTTTTTCACTTCTTAAATTTAAATTTTTTATGTGGTGAGAGTTCTGGGTTCAATTTCAGTCTTCCACATGTGGCTAACCTGTTCTGCCAGCACTATTTATTAAAAAGGGACTTTTCCCCCAGTGTATGATTTTGTTTGGTTTTTAAGACAAGATGGCAATATGTGGCTGGGTTCATCTCTGGGTTCTCTATTCTATTCTGTAGATCTATATCTCTATTTTTGTGCCAGTACAATGCTGTTTTGATCATCACAGACTTGTAGTATAACCTAAAGTCTGATAACCTGATGCCTCCAGATTTGTTTTTATTTCTTAAAATAGTATAGGTATTTGTGTTATTTTTTCCTGGTTCCATACAAAATTAAGTACTATTTTTTCAAGTTCTGCAAAGTATGATGTTAATGCTTTGATGGGAGATTTCATTAAATCTGTAGATCACTTTGGGTAAATCAATAAATCTTTGGCAAAACTAACCAGAAACATAAAAGTTGGATCATATATGCCAATAACAGTCAAACTGAGAATCAAATTAAAGACACAATACCCTTTACAATAGCTCTAAAGAAAATGAAATACCTGGGAATATATCAAACAAAAGATGTGAAGGATCTCTATAAAGAGAACTAGGAAACAGTGAGAAAAGAAATAGCAGAAGATGTTAACAGGTAGAAGAACATTCCATGCTCATGGTTGGGAAGAATCAACAGTATATAATTTTAATGTTTCAAAATGGCCTTGAACCTCTTTTAAATATAGTATTTGATAATATCATTAATGACATTGGTACAAAAAATGATGTTTCCAATTATTTTGTGTGTAAATTCACTTTGAGAATGCCAGTAGCAGACTTTTTACTTGTACAAGATTCTATAAAGTACAAAGTATCAAAGGAAATTGTGTGCAAAAAGAAAACAAAATTAAACCTTCAGTTCTGAATCTGAAATACAACTTAGAAACAAACAGGAATTCCAGTTTTTGATAATGAAGAATAAATTAAAGAAAGTCACACCATCTTCACTGGCCTGGTAGAAAAGTTGATAGTATAAATATCCACTACCTCCAACTAAGGGAAACATCTCATTTCTAATGAGTTACCTTCACTATCTAAATTAATGAGAATTTTTAAAGGATGTTATTATAGATTATTATTTGAAAATATTTAATGCTTAAAAAACTGAAGAAAGAAGCTGCAGACCACATTCATGTGTGAGTTTCTTTTTTCAGTTAACCTCTTACTCAGAGAGAAAGGAAGAATCAGGAAACAAATAATCTGTCCATACAGCAAAATTGACCTGGAAGAGTAAAAACATGAATCTGGCATGTAGGATACTTTTGAGACAAATTTTATTTTTAAACCCATTAATAAAGCTGTACACTGATTTTTGGCTATTGTTTGTTTCCCTGCTTTGGAAAAAACCAAAGTGTAAACCTAATCCCCTTTACCACCTTACCATGAAAATTCAGTCATATAAAAATGTTCAATTGTAGAGGACACTTAAATTTCTTCTTCATCAGCCAGTGAAGTGAACAGTTGTTCAAAAACTCTTCTGTCAAGCCTGTAATGAAGAGCATGCTAAACAAAAAGCACTGCGTAGTTGTAATTGAGTCTAATGCTGGACAGAAAGAAAGTGACCCTTGTTTTTAGAGAAACATAAGTGGGGTGGAGTGGAGTGTAAAAAAAAATCATCTCACAAGTGAAAATTAAGAATCAAATATTGGAGAATCTGCATGCCAGAAAGTTTCAGATAGGACTAAAAGTAAGAATGTCCTACAGAATAAATGTTTAAGTCCTTTGCCCCATACAGATGGCTTAAGCAAAAGCAGACTAAATTATGGTGATGAATCACCTGAAGATGATAAAATGCTTAAAGTTGCACTTATCAGCTTCTCAAAAGATCAGGATAACCAGGATGATGGATTCCTTGCCGAAGACAATTGCAATTCAGAAAGTGGACAGTGACATTTAAAGCCTGCTGTCTAGAAAACAACCCTGCATCCAAATTATGAATTCACACAGAGGCCCTATTTAGTAAAACTTTGCCAAAATATTAAAGAGTATTTAGAAGTGGAGCGAGAAGTTAAAAAAGGAAGGAAAGGAAGTTTTCCAAAGATGTTATGCAGGGCTGTCATCCAAAAGTACTCTGGCAAAGCAACTTCAAATGACTATGGTGTGTGTATTGCAATATGTAGAGAGGATTTCTGAGAATCCAATTCTCAATTTTGAACTACCCATGGATTTCAAAAAATGAGAACAAAAAGAGAAGAAATCCCAAACATAATTTTTGTTGTTGTTGTTGTTGTTGTTGTTTTAGGTGCGTTTTCCTTTCTTTCTTTCTTTCTTTTTTTTAGACTAAACACTAACATAGATTTAATGAAAATCTTTCTTACAACATGTAAATACATATTCTTGGGGGTTTATTTTTTATTTTTTTTATTAAATCATAGCTGTGTACATTAATATGGTCATGGGGCACCATACACTAGTTTCATAGACCGTTTGACACATTTTCATCACACTGGTTAGCATAGCCTTCCTGGCATTTTCTTAGTTATTGTGCTAAGACATTTACATTCCACATTTACTAATTTTAAAGCTGCAGAAAGATCAAAGAGGAGAAAAAAGCATAAAGACATTTACTCAACAGACACAGCTTTAGATGATGGACCAGAACAATATGTCAACAGTATCTCAGAGTGACCATTCTCTTGCTTATAAGTTCTGCCTTTAGAAACCAAATGAGTTTCAACTGTGGTTATAGACAGTAAAGAATGGAAGTGCTCCACTACTCAGAATGATATGGAAATTTTAATGCTTATATAAATGTCATATAATTAATTTCCAAATAAGTGGGCACTAAGCAAAAGTCTATAAATATGGTAAAGAGGCAAATTTCTCCAGGATTTACACTTTTTTTACTTGTTAGTAATCCTTTGTTATGTATTTTCTATTAATAGTACTTATTACAACTTCTGAATGTAAAATAAGTAAAAAGAAAAGTTAAAAACATATTTTGACAGCTTTAGAAGTACTAGTGGTGATGTCTGTGTTTTTAGTGTACCCACCACCCCACCCCCATGAATAGTGTACATTGGCACCCAATAGGTAGTCTTTTTCCTTCACTCCCCTCACCCTTCTGAGTCTCCAATGTCCATTGCACTATGCAGGATGCTCCTACATACCCATAGTTTAACTCTAACTTAAAAGTGAGAATATGTGATATTTGGTTTTCCATTCCTGCATTACTTCGCCTGGGATAATGGTCTCCAGTTCCATCCAAGTTGATGAGAAAGATGTAATTTCATCCAGAAAGGAGTACATTTAGATTTTAAGGAGTGGAATATGTTCAAGAAAGGAAATGTCAATGGTATGTAAATTACATGAAGTTATGTTCTGTACACTAGGTTGTGCTTACACAAATGTATGCTTTATAGTTACTGTTTTTTTGCAAATCATATATATGTATACATATATACACATGCATATCATCCAGGAGCCATACTTTAGTGTAATGATTTATGTACAATTTATTCTTCTGTTCTAGTTCATAATCAAATAACTTGTGAGTAGTGACAGATTTGTTTCTCATTTATTATTCTTAAGCTTTCATTATTTACACTTTCCTTATTGTCTTTTTGAGTGAATTGAGGACTTCAATAGAATTATCAAGGGGAACTATTTCTCAATTTCTAAAGGAGATATTTCAATATTTCACCATTTAGTAGGATGTTTATTATATTTTCAAAGATATCCTTCATTGGGTTAAGAAAGTTCCTTTCTATTCTTAGGTATCTGGAAAGTTTATCATAAGTTTTATTATAAATACAAATTGAGTTTTATCAGACAACTTTATACTGCATTAATTGAGATAATGATATGATTTGGTTCTTTATTCTGTTAATATAGTAGATTATGCTAATTTAATTTTTAATGATAGACCAACATGGCATTGGTATATTACTTTTTTATAGGTTGCTAAATTTAGTTTGCTAATTTCTTGAGGATTTTCCATCTATATTAATGAATGGGTTGATATCTTATTGGCTTATTGTTCTTTATATGTCCATTGTCATATTTACTATCAAAATAATTCTTACCATGTGACATAAATTGGGAAGAGTTTCTTCTTTTATATGTTCCTTAGAAGGCTTTGTATAGGATTGTTTAAGAGTGAGATTATTTTGTTCTTTAATGTTTAGTGAGCCTAGAATATTTTATTTTTGCTATTAATTCCTTGCGGATTTTTAAAAAATATTTATTTTAAAGGTTATATGTCTAGTCATAATTTTAGTATCTTCTTGAGTCAAGTTTTATAAATTATATTTTTGAATATTTGTTAATTCATTCAAAATTTCAAATGTATTATCAAAAATATGTTTTCTCACCATCTTCCTTTATCCCTGTGACATATTACAGATATATAAAATATGAATGTAATATAAATATAAATATGCATATATAAATGCATACCTATAGATTACCACCAGTGTCAAGAGCTCTCTAGAGCATTGCCAGCATTCTTGAATTCACCATGTACCTTTTCCTCAGACATCTACTATCCTAATTCCTGAAGGTGACCACTATTTTTTTATTAATGTCTTCATTGCTTTGCTGTGTAATTTACAATAATATATGTATCTCTGAAACAATAGTTTTATTTTACATTTTCCTTATATTTAATGAAAGAAATAAGGTATGTATAATTCTGTATCTGGTACCACTTACCCAATATTATATTTGTGAAAATGATTCACATTATTGTTGTGTGCAGCATTCTATTGTATTAACATACCAAAGATACTTTTCACTGCTGATGGACGTTTGGGTTGTTTCTAGTTTGAGGTATCATAAAAATGCTGCTATGAATACTCACATCTATGTAGCTATTGAACAATGTATGCTTTTTTGTTGGGTACATACCTAAAAGTAGAATTAACATAGGATATGCATAATTTCAACTTGGCTAGATAATGCTAAAATGTTTCTCAAAGTGGCTGTGTGCTTTCACACTCATGCTAGCAACATATAAGAATTATTGGTCCTACCCATTGATGACAGTACTTAATATTATCTTGATTATTATTCTTAAGGAAAAAACAATTATTAAAACAATCACTACCTTGTTTCAATTGGAGTAGATAGATATATGAAGTTAAATAGAATTTGGAGATAGATGAAAATTACTTGCATAAATTAGCATAGCAATCAAATTCCAGTATCACTTGGACACATTTGCATTTGGGGGAAGATGTTTATAATCTGTGAGTCTTCCCCTCAAGATATAGATCTCTGTGTCACAACTCTAATGATGACCCTCCTTAGTGGATTTCTGTACAGAGGACTGAGCGCACACCCACACCCAGCCCTCCCTCAGGCTGGCAACTCCCATGCTTGTGTTTCCACCACTTCAAGGGACTTCATCCTATGCACAGCATCAAGCAGGACTGGCTTTGCATGAACACTTGGCCAGACCAGACACAGATTTCTGTTTTTGTTTTGTTTGGGGTTTTTTTTTCCTAAAGGCTGCCACAATGCAGGAATCACCACATAGGACATCACAGATGTATATATTTATTATAAAAGTTTCCAGCAAGTATAATTTTTCATCTTGAAAGAGAAACACCAAGAGCATTTTATAGGATGCCAGCTACCCTGGGGCTTTACACACTCTGAGACTGCAGTATGCTGGCTCCTCCTATAACATACAAAGCTAATTAAACTTTCTGGACTCAGTTTTCTTTAGATTTTAAATGGAGGAAAGCATACTTTGCTCACAGGTGGTTATAAACAATGGACAGACCTATACACAAAAACTGAAGAGAGAGTCTGGCAGTAGCAGAAGCCAAACATGCATATTTCCCTTTCCTCCTCTCTACTTGCTCTTTCTGGAATATGCCACCAAGGAATCCATGTTGCTTTTATAAGTCAGTATAAGATCTCTCTTTGGGCCTCCATAGAGTACCGAAATTCAGCTCAGTGGATTCACCTTCTATATTAATCATGTGTTTTGTTTTATGATGCTTTGATGTCTTTAGGCCTTGTGGACCCAGGGAGGGCCTTGTATGTATCCCTAACATATACTTCCACCCACCTCCTTTAATTAGTGCTGTGGTTTGGATATGGTTTGTTTGGCCCTGCCAAGTCTCATGTTGAAATATGGTTCCCAGGGTTAGAGGTGGAGCCTAATGGAATGTGTTTGGATCATGGGGGTGGCTTCCTCATGAATGACTTGGCACCATCATCACAGTAATAAGTGATTTCTTTATTAGTTCTTGAGAGAGTTCCCACAATGGCTGGCTCTTCAAAGGAACCTGGCAGAGGTGTAGAATGATGGCAGACAGGATGGATGTGTAGCCCATCTCTCCCAAGTCATCAGGTGAGAGGGAGGGGGCTCTGTATCTTTTCCCTATGTGGATTACTGGTGTTAATAGACAGCTGGAGATGCACAGTGAATTGGCGGATTGCTGTATATGAGGTGGAATTCAAAACCACCGACTCTGCTGTAGATATTTCCCCTGCCCAGCTGTGCTGGCCAGCAGCTGGCCCCTCCCTCACAAAGAACAGCAGTTTGCAGTTCATGCAAAACCAAATTGATGAAAATTTATTCCTGAGGGGAGTTTGGCGACCAGAAAGGGGTGCGGCTCTGAACCACAGAGGGCAAGGCAGCCTGATGGAAAATCGAGGGGAAGGGATCCCACCTGGGAAACAGACATTTTGAATTGTCCAAAATGGTGGACACCTTTTCCCAGAACAACATGAGTGATTAAATAGACTGGACTATTCCTGGTGGGGAATATTGGTGTGGACTGGCAGTTCAGGCTGTGCTGCGAACTGGCAGGTGGCTGGACTCAAAAGTGAGTCTCTGAGCCACAGAAACTGAGAAAAAGGTCTCCTGACAGCAGCCAACCCCTCCCCCACAGCCAATTGCAGTTGCCAGTTTGCAGAACATGGGAGCAGAGTGGAAAAATTTGTGAAGTATGGACTCCTACACGGAGTTGGGAGGTCAGATAGGAGTACCATCTGGAACAGAGCAACCAAGGTGGGACAACAATTAGGAAATAAACTTTTATAGAAACTCCAAAAATGGCGATGACCAGGTAGGGTGGTTACCGTGGTAACAATGTAAACTGTGAATCAGTTATAAGCCTGGGAACCACTCACAATGTCATCTGGTGTCCAGAAAGTATATTGCATTATAAATGTATTCCTACTAAAGTTGACACCTACTTCATACATACAGATGTATATTTCCATATATATACAAGAATAATATTTTTGTGGTTGGTGCCTTTTTTCCCCTTTTTTCCCATTCTTTTCTTGGAGGAGCTATTGTTAATTTTTTTCTATTTTTTCTATTTTTCTTTCTACTTTTTAAACTTTTTTAATGAACACTACTTTTTTCTTTTTCTTTTTTTTTTCTTTCTCTCTTCCTCTTCGTCCCTTCTTATGGTTTCTGAGAGTGCTTACATCAGATTTTTAGAGGTTTTTTTTTAATTATTTTACAATTATTATTTTTATTGTAGTTGGGTTTTTTTGTCTGTATATCTATGTTTTATTTTTATTTTTTATTAAGTCTTTTGTATATAGATCATAAATACATTTATGCCCATTTCTGTGTGTTGATTATTTGTACAAATTGGAGTGCTTACATCATACTAATCAGCGTAGCTTTCATCTCATTTACCCAATTATAGCATAAGGACATTTGTGTTCTACACATGATAGAACCAACTTATACTTGCAATGTGCTCCATAGTTGTGGTCCCCCTAATATCCCCTACTATCCCTCACTATCCCTCCTACCCCTCCCCATCCCTCATCCTCCCCTTCCCTCCTTCATCATAGCCTAGAGTTGTGTTTCATTTTTCATATGCAAGTGTGAGTTATTATGAATTGGTTTCACAGTAGTACTGAGTACATTGGATACTTTTTTTTTTTTTCCATTCCTGAGATACTTTGCTAAGAAGAATATTTTCCAGCTCCATCCATGTAAACATAAAGGAGGTAAAGTCTCCACTTTTTTACTGCTGCATAATATTCCATGGTATACATATACCACAATTTATTAATCTACTCATGGGTCCACGGGCACTTGGGCTTCTTCCATGACTTCACAATTATGAATTGAGCTGCAATGAACAATCTGGTGCAAATATCTTTATTGCCAAATGATTTTTGGACCTTTGGATATACACCTAGAAGAGAAATTGCAGGATCAAGCAGCAGGTCTACATTTAGATCCCTGAGTGTTCCCCAAACTTCCTTCCAAAAGGAACATACCAGCTTGCATTCCCAACAGCAGTGCAGAAGTGTTCCATTTTCTCCACACCCACGCCAACATTTGTTGTTTTGGGATTTTGTGATGTGAGCTACTCTTACAGGAGTTAGATGGTATCTCAGAGTAGTTTTGGTTTGCATTTCTCTGATGATTAAGGATGATGAGGATTTTTTCATGTGTCTATAGGCCATGTGTCTGTCTTCTTCAGAGAAGCTTCTGTTCAAGTCTCTTGCCCACAATGAAATGGGATCACTTGTTTTTGGCTTAGTAATAAGTTTGAGTTCTCTGTGGATTCTGGTTATCAGACCTTTGTTGATAGTATAACTTGCAAAAATCCTCTCCCATTCTGAAGGATGTCTATTTGCTTTACTTAGTGTGTTCTTGACAGTGCAGAAGCTTTTGAATTTGATCAGATCCCAGTAATGTATTTTTGATGTTGCTTCAATTTCCTGGGTTGTCTTCCTCATGAAGTATTCTCTCAGGCCAATTTTCAAAAGTGTTTCCCCTGCACTCTCTCTAAGAATATTTATAGTTTCATATCTTAAGTTTAAGTCCTTTAACCAGTGAGAGTTAATTTTTGTTAGAGGAGAATGGTATGGGTACAGTTTCAGTCTTCTACAAGTCGCCAGCCAATTCATCCAGCACCACTTATTGAATAAGGAATCTTTCTCCCAATTTATATTTTTAATAGGATTATTGAAAATCAAATGACAATAAGTGTCTGGGTTCACCTCTTGGTCTTCAATTCTGTTCCATATATCTACCTCTCTATTTTTCCACCAGTACCATGCTGTTTTGATCACTATTGATTTATAATATAGTCTGAAGTATATAAGCGTGATTCCTCCTGATTTGTTTTTATTTATGAGTAATGTCTTGGCTATTTGAGGTTTTTCTGTTTCCATATAAAAAGAAGTAGTAATTTTTCCAGGTCTTTAAAATATTAGAGAGGTGCTTTAATAGGGATTGCGTTAAATTTGTAAATTGTTTTAATTGGTATAGACATTTTAACAATGTTGATTCTTCCCAGCCATGAGCATGGTATATTTTTCCATTTGTTAACATCTTCAGCTATTACTTTTCTCACAGTTTCATAGTTGTCTTTATAGAGATCTTTCATGTCCTTAGTTAGATACACTCCCAGATATTTCATCTTCTTTGACACTATTGTAAAGGGAATAGAATCTTTGATTGTTTTTTCCCCTTGACTATTGTTGGTGTATATAAAGACTACATATTTATGAGTGTTAATTTTGTATCCTGAAACGTTACTATATTCCTTGATCACCTCAGGAGTATTGTAGCTGTTTCCCTGGGGTTTTCCAGATATATAATCATATCATCTGCAAAGAGTGACAATTTGATCTCGTCTGGTCCTATTTGGATCCCCTTGATTGCCTTCTCTTGCCTGATTGCAGTGGCTAAGTCTTCCATTACAATGTTAAAAAGCAGTGGAGATAGTGGGCATCCTTGCCTGGTTGCTGATCTGAGTGGAAATGATTTCAATTTTACTGGATTCACTATGATATTGGCTGTGGGTTTGCTATAGATGGCCTCTATTGGTTTAAAAAATGTTCCCTCTATACCTATTTTCTTAAGCGTTCTGATCAAGAAAGGATGCTGGATATTGTCAAAAGCTTTTTATGTATCAATTGAGAGAATATATGGTCTTTGTTTTTTTAATTTGTTTATGTGATGTATTATATTTATGAATTTATGTATATTGAACCATCCTTGGGACCCTGGGATGAAACCCATCTCATCGTGGTGTATAATTTGTTTGATGTGTTGTTGGATTCTGTTTGGTAGGATCTTATTCAATATTTTTGCATTAATAGTCATTAAAGATATTGGTCTATAATTTTCTTTTCTTGTTGGGTCTTTTCCTGGTTTGGGTATCAGTGTGATATTTGCTTCATAGAATGAGTTAGGAAGTATTCCTTCTTTTTCTGTGTTTTGGAAAAGATTAAGTAATATAGGTACTAAGTCCTCTTTAAAGGTTTTGTAGAATTCTGATATAAAGCCATCTGGTCCCAATCTTTATTTTGGGGGAGATTTCTTATAATTGTTGCTATTTCAGGGCTTGTTATAGGCTTGTTCAACATTTCCACTTCATTCTGGCTAAGTCTGGGAGGGTGACATGTTTCCAAGTAATGATCTATTTCCTTCAGATGTTCATACTTCTGAGAGTAGAGTTTTATGTAGTATTCATTAAGGATTTGTTGCATTTCTAAGGAGTCAGTTGTTATTTATCCTTTATCAGTTCTGATTTATGAAATTAGGGATTTTACTCTTCTACTTCTGGTTAGGTTAGCCAAAAGTTTATCTATTTTATTGACCTTTTCAAAAAACCAACTCTTTTATTGGTTGATCTGTTGTATAATTCTTTTTTTTTTTTTTTTTTCAAAGAATTATCCACTTTAATATTATCTGTGGGCATTGCAGGAACACAATCTATGCCTTGGGAGGGTTTCTAGCTGCAATCAGCACTGCCTGTGCCATAATCAAGCTGTGAGTCACAGACAGCACAGGAAGCATTTTTTTTTTTTTTTTTTTTGTATAATTCTTTTCTTTTCAATTTCATTAAGTTCTTCTCTAATTTCAGTTATTTCTTTTCTTCTACTGGGTTAGGGTTGGAAAGTTCTTTCTTTTCCAGTTGCTTGAGGTGACCCATTAAGTTATTGACTTCCTCTCTTTTCATTCCCTTGAGGAAGGCTTGCAACTATAAATTTTCCTCTTAGAACTGCCTTTGCTGTATCCCAGAGGTTCTGATAGTTCGTTTCCTAATTTTGTTTTGTTCCAAAAATTTGGTAATTTCCTTCTTAATCTCATCTATGACCCAGCTCTCATTCAGCATGAGGTTATTTAGTTTCCATGTTTTTGTATGTGTGTGGAGATTCCTGTTGTTACTGAGTTCAACTTTTGTTCCATAGTGGTTTGATAAAATGCAGAGAATAATTTCTATTCTTTTAAATTTGCTGAGGTTAGACTTGTAACCTAAGATGTGATCAATTTTGGAGGATGATCCATGGGCTGATGAGAAGAATGTGTATTCGGTTTTGTTAGGATGAAATGTTCTATAGATGTCTATTAGAAGCAAATGTTGAATAGTTAAGGTTAATTCTAAAATTTCTTTGCTTAGCTTCTTTTTTGATGATCTATCCAACAGTGCCATAGGAGTGTTAAAGTCTCCAACAATTATGGTACTGGGGGAAATCAAATTGTTCATGTCAGTTAGAGTTTCTCTTATAAATTGAGGCGCATTCTGGTTGGGTGCATAAATGTTGATAATTGAAATCTCATCATGTTGAGTGTTGCCCTTAACAAGTAAGAAGTGACCATCATTGTCTTTTCTTACTTTGATTGGTTTAAAACCTATTATATCTGCAAATAAAATTGCAACACCTGCTTTTTTCTGATTTTCATTTGCCTGAATTATAGATGACCATCCCTTTACCCTGAGTCTATGTTTATCTTTTAAGGTAAGGTGAGATTCTTGAATACAGCAGATGTCTGGCCTGAGGTTTTTTATCCAGTCAGCTGCCCTGTGTCTCTTTAGAGGGCAATTAAAGCCATTAACATTATTTGAGAGTAATGATGAACCCGACAGTGTTTTGGGTATCATGTTTTTCCAAACTCCAGTGTACATTTTTAATCCTTTTGCCACTATGGAAGTTAGAATTTGATGGAAAAAGCCAAAATTTCCATCTATCCACGAATGGATTAATAAATTGTGGTATATGTACACCATGGAATACTACACAGCCTTAAAGAAAGATGGAGACTTTACCTCTTTCATGTTTACATGGATGGAGCTGGAACATATTCTTCTTAGTAAAGTCTCTCAAGAATGGAAGAAAAAGTA
>CAUYPK010101809.1:0-14594 GCA_963574355.1 Loris lydekkerianus | reverse complement strand
GGGCGGCGGGCCAGGCCCGGCCCCCCCCGCCCCGCCCCGCCCCCCCCCGCCCACCGCCCCCCACCGGCAGCGCAGCCACCCGCTGCCCCCGCCCCCGCCCCCGCCCCGGGGCGGGCAGGTAAAGTCCCCCGCCCCCGGCGTCGCACCGCCGCCCCCACGAGCACACCCGCCCTGCGCCCCCAGCAGCGCCGCCGCCGAGGAACAGAAATAGGAATGATTTAATCCAAAGGCACCTCCCGAAGCTGCCCATTCCTGCTGCTACGAGCTCACCAAGATGGGGGGGGGGGGCGCGAGTAAAACTCGCGTTTTAAGGCAGAAATGGCCCGAAAGGGAAGGGAGGCGCGCTGTCGGATACTGCCCTGCCTCCGAGTTAGGTTCTCCAAGTAGGAGGTGGACAAACGTCGCTGCGGCCGCCCGCGGCCCCTCGCGTGGAGGCACCTCGGCGCGGCCTGGTAGCTCGGCACACCCGCACGGACAGGGTCTCTCCCAGGGGTCTCCCTGCAGGGGTCTCCAGGGGCGGGGGAGTGGGCACGTGGGTCCTCAACCCGCCCATTGCCGCGTCACCATCTCCGGAGGGAACCGAAGCGGTGCAGCCCGCGGGGTTCCAGACAGCCTCTCCCGCATTTCAGCAGAGAAGCCACGGGGTGCAGGCTGGCCCTGCTCTACCCCAGGTGCGTACTGCACGAACCACGCACATCACTGCCGAAATTCCTGGGGAAGTCAGTGCCACATTAGGCAGTAGGAAGAGTGAGGTGGCGGGTGACGCAGTCCGCCCGCGAATACGCCCATTGTGCCACACAGATGCGGCCAGGGCGCAGCACTAAGGGGCAGGTGGGCCGCAGAACTTTCACTTCCAGACCGCAAGAGCTTCACACACTAGAAAATGCCATGGACTAAGCATCAACTTGCAGTTAGAAAATAAGACGGAAGTTGAAGACACGTACGGCCCTTCACTTTTCTAGTTACCTTCGGTTACAACCGTCCGCGTTCTCCGTAGCTTTACCCCCGCCCCCCGCCAGTGGGCTCCTTCACCTGCACCCGAAAGGCGCCAGGGCGCGCCAGCCGGTAGGACCGCGGCAGATGAAACCCCACATTTCGATTCCCCAGTTGCCAAGAAGCATAATCACATCGCTCCTCTTTGCTTTCCCTTCTGCTGGTCTCGACTTGAATCCGAAAACGCTTTAAGGATCTTTCTTCACAAGACATTGGGAGAGGACAGGGAATCCATTTACACGGCTGCGTGCCCATCGAGCCGGACCGATTCGAATGAAAGCGTGTCCACGTCTACATCACACATCTGTGCACAAGCAGAAGCCTGAGGATGCGCGGGGCGGGCCAGACTCGGTGAGCAGACACATGGGCGCAGGCACGCGCACGCGCGCGCACACTTACTCACACCCCAAATTACCTCCGGGATGGAGAAAGCCACTGCGGATTGGCCAGCAGAGCCGTCACTCACACCCAGGGGGCAGGGAGATTTTGTAAAGCTGTTTCCTTTTTTTCCCTTTTTTTCTTTATCCCCCCCCTTTCGCTAATGTTCCATTTAATGGTAAAACAACGGCAGAGCTCTGAAAGTTAGCTATCTGCGCGGAGAGAGTTTCACTCCTTGAACGAGGGAGGCGTCAGACGATACCATTTAAATATATTTTGTACTTCCACAATGGATGAAAGGGGAAATTCACGATCCGAGTGCGGGCGGAAAGGGACTCAGTAGGAAGGGGTCCCCTCGGTGGGGCGGACGCGGAGAGTTGTTCTGTGCGCCCGAAGAGAACTTTGACCTTTCATTGATCTCTAAATTTAAAAAGTATTTTTCAAAGGTCGGGTTATAACAAACACTCGTCCCCAATTTATTAACTCATTATTTTAATTTTATTATTTAAGCATGCGCCGGCAATCGTGTTTCCTTAAGAAACAACTGACCTATTTTTGGCTGGAGATAAACGATCATGTTAACAGATGTTAATCTTGTAATCTGTTTTTCCTGTAAGCACTTTACCTACCCGGGTTTCCGACCTTAAAAATCCTGACGTCACAATTCGCTCCCTGAAAAATCACACTCCCCCTCCAGCTCCTTCCCCAGCAATGATTTCAGAGACATTAAATCTTTTTCACTTCATAAATGCTGATTTGTTCTGCCTCAACTCCCACAGGCTTTTATTTGCATTTCAAATTCCACAGGTTACACCAGTCGCCTTTTCAAAAAATGTAAGCCAACGATGGAGCAGCAAATGGCTTTTTGTGCATCTGGATTAAATAAGGCGCAGAATGAATATATTTAACGAGAGGGCTGCCCAAGTTGATCTCTGCACACCCGGAGACCAAGTGGCTGTTTATCAATCAGCCCAGGGGAATGAGTAAGCCCCCCACACAGCACCTCAGAGCTCTGGTCTGATCCTGCCCTACTGCCGGCAGCTTATTAAGGCGGATAATGAATGGGGCTGACTTTCAGACCTACATTTTTCGGGTAAAAGGCTGGTTCTCTCTGCTCCCACTACTAGTTTCTCACCCCACCACGCCAGATAGTCGCCGCACACCGACCTTCCTCCATAAACCGCTGCTTTTAAATGCCCCCAGACGACTGCCTTTTAACAAACTTATTCATAAAAAGTTTCTTTAAAACTTGACGAGGACGTTTATTCTAAACACTGAGGCTAACTATCCAGACTGCTAGTTCTCCCAAGAAATGGCAGGGGAGGCGCCTCCCTTCCCGCCCACACCGCCCCCCCGCATTCTTCTTTTCTTTTACAGACCTGGGTATATATCGCAACCCATACCTCCCCCACCCAAGCCCCACCCCCAGCAGGCTGGGCCCAGCTCCCAGGAGTCGCAGCCACCTCGACTCGCTCTCCCCACCCCTCCCGAGTCACCGCAAGAACCCTTGCCCCCCCGCCCCCTCCCAGCCGAACTTCCCTTCCAAGAGCTCTTACTTCTTTAAATGTTAGGGTCACTAATAAGCTCCCAGCTGATAGACTAGCAGCAGGGAAGGATAATAAAAACAGGCGCCCCCACCCCCGCCACCAGGCGAACACGTCCCCCTAGCCTGCAGCGCCTGGTGCCCACAGGCACCGATCCCATCCGCCAAACCCTCAATAACTGACGCGGCTCCTCGGGCCCGCAGCACCATCCCCATCACCCACCTTCATTAGCCGAGCGTTTGACTTTAAAGTAAGGCAATTTGCTCTTTGTCTCCTAAGGGATGGAGAGCGCATCCGAGCTCCCCTCCTCCCCCGTCGCCTTTGACGAAGTGTACAAAGCCAGAGCCTCTTCCGCGCTCCCACCCCGGCCCCCACCCCGCCCCTCCACTGCGGTAAAAACCACCTCCCCGGCACTCGCCCTGCCGCCCGAAGTTGCATCTTCCCCTATCCTGGAATTGCAGAGCCGAGCAACTACCAGCAGGGAAAGCCAAGTAGTCCTCCCGGCGCCCGGGGAACCCCTCCCCGGTACCCCCTTGCCGGCGCCTCCCCTCGCCCCACCATCGGCGCACACCCGGGTCCCGGGCCCGTTGCGGCCCCCTGCCCCCGCGCCCTCAGCACGCCCAGGGTCCTGCGGCGCGGCACCCCGCCCCTTCACCGGCCCCTACCTTGGCGGGGAGGAGGTGGGCCTCGGGCGGGGAGGAGGGCGCGCACGCCCCGCGCATCTGAAGGTGAAGCCCAGCGCCTGCGGCGCGGAGCCGAGCGCTGCACTAGACCGACCGCGCCAGCTGCGCCCGGGAGCGGGGGACGCGCGAGGGCGCGCGGGGCCCGCCACGCGCCCGGCCCCCTCCCCGCCCCGCCTGCGCGCGCCCCGGACGCGCCCGCCCCGCGGGGGCCCCGGCGCCGGCCCGGCTCCGGGGGCTGCGGGGAGGGGGCTGGGTGCCCGCGGCCCGGCGCAGGCCGGAGGCTTCCCCCAGCCCTGGAATGGTCTGCCCTGTAGGAAACGCACACGCTCCACTATTGTCTCATCAGCACAAAGTTCTGCCACACTGCGGGGAAAGTCTGGAGGCTCGCAATGACTCAGACCAGATAATTATTCTCCTAATAGCACGGAATCACGACTCCAGCGGCCAGTGGTCGCCCCTTCTTGTCAATGTCTAAGGCAGCCGCACCCCCAGTGCCAGTCCTGGAGGCTGTTCACGCGCGCACACACACGCATCCACTCGTGGAGACGTACTCGGGATGCAGGTCCAGCCGTCGTGGGCACCTGGTCACTAAGCTTCGAAAGGGGACTTGAAGGTGGATGCTCCCCTGGGAGACCCGGCCCAGTGTGCGTTCACTTAACTTCCTGGTACACGTTGGGAGTGGGCAGAGGCAGTGTGTCCACGCGCTAGGTCCAAACCCAAGGATCAAAGGGGTGCCCCCAGAAGGACTTGAGAACACCGTCTCTGCCATTGGCCTGTGAAAAATGAATGTTATTTTTGTTCACTTGTGTCCTTCAAAGTTCAACTCTTATTTTTCCTAAAACTTCATTTTTTCATCTCATCTCTTCCCTAGTTAGTCAGTTGCGGTAGTTAGTTGCGACAAGTTAAGTCTGGTAACAAATCCTAACTTGACTCCAAAACGCGTTTAGGGCGCAGGGCAGGGAAGGGCAGTAGCGGGGAGGGAAGAGACGGAGAGTTAGAGGAGGAGGAGGGGGAGGAGAGAGAGGGAGGGGAGGAGGGAGGGGGAGGAGGAGGGGGAGCCGGCCGCGAGCACTCCTAATCGGCGGTGACGCAGCCAGGGGAGTTGTGGACTGCGGACGGTAATGCTATCTTCTCCCACCAGGCTCTGGGCCATATTGTTCTGCTCTTCCTCGTGATAACTCCGCAGTGGAGGTGGATTCCGTCCAAGACGCCCGGCGTGGCCCTGCCTAACAATCGGCGCTGCAATCCGGGCGGCTACCTTCGTGTGGCATTTCCTCAGCGCCTCCCGCTCGCGGCTCCGACAGCTGAGCCCCCCACCCTCCCCCGACCGGAGGCTTTTACAAAAGAAACTACTGCGGACACGCCGCACGGGGAGGCGCCTGTGCCCGGGCGAAGCGGGGACTCGGACGGGGGCGCCGTTCCGCGCGCGCGCGCGTCTTGGAGGAGGAGCGGGGAGCGCAGTCCGGGAGGACCACGGGCGGCCGCCTCTGCGACCTGCGTCCGCCGACCCCAAAACGTAAGCTCCGAGGGACTAATGGTCGCCACTAATTTGGATCGCAGGCATGTTACAGGTCGTGGACAGTTGTTGCTGGTTTCAGCATGAATGCCTAACTGGGATGGAGTCTCGGACACATTTGAGTCAGATTCCCAGAGAAGTACTCAAGTGCCCACGGTTCATTTCAATGCACAGTGAAAATGCACAAATAAAATTATCCCCAAGTTCGACTAATTACACAGATACAAATGGCATGTGTACACACATCATTTATGCGTATGTACTGACAGGGACGTTAAAATTTCCATTCTTGCAATTTTAATAGGAGTGGGGGTTTGGTAGTATTTTGGAATGGATGTGAGTCGATGGTATAAATCTTGTGCATTCTTGGGTAGGTTTAAGAATACAGTTTTGCACTAATAATTTCCATGTGTTGAAAACTGACAGGTCTATGGGAAGTGAACAAAACTGCCCCACACCTCCGTCTAAAATTTGGGAAATTCATGACTTGCCCTCCTTATTTCTCTGCTTGGTTCTCAGGCTTTCGTCACCCACGTGGGATTTCACTCCAGGCTATGTCTGTCTACAATAATATTGTGCTTTTAAATGATTCCCTTTCTTCCACATTTCTCTACAACGCTTACAAAATCAGGGAATGTAATTTGATAGATGGGCAAGAGGTGAATTTTGATCTGTGCTGTGTCACACCTGGAGAGCAGAGGCCTGAGGGTCAGGATCACCTCGTTACTGACAGTTGGAACAAGTTTGCCTTGATTGTACACAAAATCATGAGTGGTTGTTCAGTTGTTACCAGCGTATTCCACACAAAATGAACGCATGAAAATAAAATATTTAATACTTTCCTACAACCGTATTTAGCGTTACCAAAATTTCAACTGTTTAGTATCTTCAACATAACCATTAGCGATGAAGGATACCATTTCTGCATACTTTAAACCCCTGGAAGGCCCAGGAGAAATTCTCCTGTGTTGAAATGTTTAAGTAAATTACAATACTTGGGTATTATAAAGTTAGGAATATTGATGGTTGAATATTATTAATGGCTGATATTTGACTATTTATAGTTTTAAAACATGCTGGTAAATGAAATAGATGGGTTGAAAACACTTCTTTTCCTTTGTTATTGTCTAAGGAGAATTATTTGTTCAGCTTTGGGGGCTCTGCTCCTTCCAACATTTTCACAAAACAGTGTTCAGTGGTTATGGAGTGATCGAGACATTGAGGTAAATAAAGTTCTTGAGGAGTTCCATTAAAGAACAGCTCACAGTAAAAAACAAACAAGAAACAAAAGAACCCTTATGCTTGCTAAAGGCCTCCCTCCCCTGCCTGAAGGCTAGAAGTGAAACTCTGTATTCTATAGCATTAAAACCAAAACTAAGAAGTGTGTATTAAATATGCATGCTCAAAAATGGAAGTGCTATGATTAGACAGTTTGATGCACTCCTCGTTAGTAAATATTTAATGTTAATTCTATCTGTGTGAATTTATTAGGATTTTCTAAGTTATATGTAAGAAAGAATGACATTGTGCTCCTAAATCTTTTGCTTTGTGAGCTAACTTAAATTTACAGATTTTGGAGTACATTAGGAATAAGTTTAATTTACATTATCAGCAAGTATTTCTAGGTAATGACTGCGGTTAGGCAGTACTCTGCCTTCATATTGTTTGGTGTAGGTGACCATGTCATAAGTAAGTGGAACTCAGCTATTTAATCACAGTTGGTTTCAAAAATATTACCCCAGTCCTGACTTGCTGTTCTTTCTTAAAATTTTTCCTTTTCATGAAAAAGGAAACCAGAGAACGCAGTGTGTTTAGAATATGGAGGAAGGGAAACAGCACACCAGCATGGGTGTATAGATTAGTAAATTTAACGTATTAATCCCCTTCACGGATGGGGCTGCAAGTTGTGATTATATTTTAAGCAAAATCGTCTAGGAAATGGTTTCAGACTGCTTGGATCAAAGTTACCTAACAGAATATTTTTAATCTTTTTTTAGAAAACTATCTCAGCTCTCGTATACATTTTTTACACACACAGACACACACACAATTACCTCTAACATGATCCATGCCCACATTCTCCCTGTTTACACTAAGACAGCTTCTTACGTGCACAGTCTTTTATATACCAGATAATTTGGAGCCAACTAGCTGTGCTTTAGACTTCACTGTGATCAAGACTTGCATGTTGTTTGAAATACTTTTGTGAAGATCTATTCATCTCTCTCCTGTCCAAGTCTAAAGATTCCTCCCAGTCATACCTGAATTTTTGAAGGTATGAATAAAGAGCAAAGTGTCACTTCCAGATTCTGTGCAAAGTGTCACTTCCAGATTTTGTGCAAAGCATACACACGTGTGTGATACAAACAGCGCCCTCTTTCTTCCCCCCATAACAGAAATCTTAAGAACTTTCCCATGAAAGTCCTGTTCTTAATAACCTGTCCTTGTTTTCTAAATAAATAAGTGAGCACTCATGCTGACCCATACACTATTCTTACTGCAACATGGATTTTTCTTTGACTAATATTTGTTGTGATTTTGGTTAACAACAAAAATGGCATTAACGAAGAACAGTGTTGGACCACAGATAGAGCATCTATCCCCAGTGCAGGAGAGAGTATTGTGGGAAAGGTGCCAACGGCTCACACGAGGGCAGTCCTGCTTTCTAGAGTGCAGTTTGTGGTAACGCAGTCAGGACTACCCAGCAGGTAGAGGACCCTCAAATCTGTTCTCAATTTCAGCTAAAGTAAAGGCTCTCAGCAACAGCTGGCTTCAGAGTAGCTGCTCCAGAATTCCACAGATGTGGTTCATAACAGTCTGCAGAGTAAAAGGAACTAGGCCACAGAGCAGAATTCATTTAAGGAAAGACAAATTCAATAAGGATTCCTCTTTTGAAAGATTTCCCCTTTTAGGGAAGAGAGGGGCCTGTTTTTCCTATTACCTTTTCTTAGAATCCCACAGCATGTTAATTACTTAACAGATAGGCTGTGACCTCTTAGCACAGCACAGTCTTAAACCACCACAGAGCCTCCCCTTTCTCTGCCCCAAGACTGCCCTGCATAGCTGATTACATGTGCGTGTTTATGCAAACCTTTCTAACAGAGCTGAAAATCAAATAAGGGAACTATCAGTGTCTCTGTCACCGTGGGCAGGCCAGGCACACTTGTAATGAGACTGAGCAAGAAATGAGTGCTGTGACCTCTGGTGAGTTCTCCTTTGACACACGCATAATGCAGGCTGAGGACAGGCAGCATTTGCATTCAGAGGGCTCAGTGGAGTTAGAACCCCAAGGAGGGAAGTTGTTAGGCTGGGGACAATTCGTCATAATCAGGGAGTCGAGACATCTTGTTGACAGAAAAACAGATAAGATTTGGATGGGGCCAGTTTTCAATATTCATGAATGTACTACGTTAACGCTGTGTACGTGCACAGCGCTGTGGCGTGGGGTACACTCACGGCGCTGTGGCGTAGGGTGCACTTATGGTGCTGCTTTCTCATCATTCCAAACAGAAACAGTCCCCATTAAACAAAACCTTCCCTTTCTTTTCGCCCCCATCCCCCGCACCCACCATCCTTCTTTCTGCCTCTAAGAATCCAAGTCCTCTCTCCTCTCGGGGGCCTCATGTCAGTGGAGTCACAGGGTGTTTGTCCTTTTGTGACTGGCCTAGCCTGATTTTACTCTGTGCAATGTCCTCTGCTCCCCCAGGATGTAGCAGGCAGCTAGGGATCATTTTGCCTCCTTTAAATAGACACAGAGTTGTCAATGCAGTAAGATCTTAAAAAGAAACAAAACTGATTAATGGAGTAATTATAATATCAACAAAAACAATCCTCAAGAATTTTTATCCTGTTACCTAACATAACTGATTTCCTCATCTGGTTATCTTTGCCTTTGCCCACCTCATACACTTCAGAAGAAATATAACAAGGTCTCACTTCTCTCCCACACGGAAACCAGAAAAATGTAACCACACCTAAAGCTGGATTTGCATTAAATTCATGTTAAGGCATTTTTAAAAATCAGAAAACTAAAGCACAGAGAAGCTGGCCAAGTACAATGGCTCTCCTGCAGTCCCAGCACTTTGGGAGGCCAAGGTGGGAACAGTGCTTAAGGCCAGGAGTTTGAGACCAACCTGGGCAACATAATAAGACCCTTTCTCTACAAAAAAAAAATATATATAGAAAAAGTGGTAGTGCACTCCTGTAGTCCCAACTACACAAGAGGCTGACGATCACTTGAGTCCAAGAGTTCAAGGGTACAAAGAGCTGTATCACACCACTGCACTCCAGGCTGGGTGACAGAACCAGACCCCGTCAAGGGAGGAAGGGAGGAAGGGCATTAATCTATCAGGCCCTTGCTTTCTGGCCCCCAGGAAAAATCTTTCCTTTAAGAAGGTTCATCTTTCTGGGGACTGAACTAGTCCCAGACCTGAGTGTCTGGGCATCATTGCTGGGCTGTGAAGACACGTCCCATTTTCGAATGGATTTGCCCCAAATAGATACCAAGTTAATGGTGTTAAGTTAAAATTGAGGGGTCAAGATGGAATTTCCAGGAAGAGACGAATAGTTAATCTCCCTGTATCACTGAATTGTGCAGATTCTCACGCTTTTGTGCACTTTTGCTTCTCATGGCAGCCTAGCAGCAAGTGACGAGGGAGATGTGGGAAATAAGAGGAAATGTCGGACCCATTTAGTTCACTGATGATTTAAATAATAGTGCAGGTAGGCAGTCATTTTTTAAAAAGTAATGACAAAAGTTTAACAGTTTTTAAATTTAGTTTTTCTTCTTTCTTTTTTTTTCCTTTAACTTTTTTTTTTTGCAGTTTTTGGCTGGGGCTGGGTTTGAACCCACCGCCTCTGGCATATGGGGCCGGTGCCCTACTCCTTTGAGCCACAGGCACCACCAAATTTAGTTTTTCTTATCTGAGCATTTGTTCATTTATTTCACATTTATTACTAAATCAAGTGTTAGTTTTACAAGCAGCATCGATTGCATGCTGTTTGTGGAGGGAATCTTCCCAAGAGCTTCCATTTTATGTCATTTAATATGTCACATGAGGTAGGTGCCACTGTTGTCCCATTTCACAGATGCTGAAAGGCCCCACCCACTCAGGGATGGCGTTTAGAGGCAGCAGCATGGACCACATGGCCAACGCTGTCTCAGCCTGCACTGAGCTACACCTGGCAGGGACACCACAGCTCTGATAATTGCAAAGACAATTTTACAGCTGAACACAAGTGAAACATGCATTTTTCCTGATAACCTTGGGAACTTACCATAAGCTCTCAGAACCAGTTCTCATTCTGTGTTTGTATAAGCTACGTAGCTCCTTCTGATCTCAGCATCTTTGTCACCCCTGATAGCATTTATCGCACACTGCAGAGTGGTGTCCGTCTCCCATACCCCTGACGTGTAATACATATTTATGCAGAAATACCTACAAACTGGTGGTGAGAGTATCTCCATGAAAATATGTTCCGGTTAGTTTCTCAAAGGATTTGAACTGGCTTTTTAAAATATAGAAAATACAGAAGGATAGTATAAGCCATGGGGGGAATCAGGTCAGGAAAAATAAAAGTTGAAACCCAAAGCAATCAGGATCCATTTGAACTCAGCCGGGCTTCACGCAAGCTCAGGTTGACACATCTAGTCTTCCTATGCATGGTGAGGGTGATAGAATTTTGCTTTGAGCTTCCTGGCATTCAAAGCAAAGAAAGAAGCACTGTTCTTCATGGGATCTGTGCCATCTACAGTGAAAATGGTCTGGTCAGGTCCTGTTGGCACATGTCTGCAGTCTCAGCTCTGTGGGAGGCCAAGGCAGGAAGATCACCTGAGCCTGGACAATATAGTGAGACCTGGGTCTCTCCCCAAAAAACCCGCAATTGTCTTTTTGTTGTTGTTGCTGTTGTGGTGGTTGTTGTTGTTGCAGTTTTGGTTGGTATACCCTCAGTACATGGGACTGGTGCCCTACTCCCTGAGCCACAGGCACTGCCCCCCACCCTTTCTTTTTTAGAGACAGAGTCTCACTTTGTCACCCTCGGTAGAGTGCCATGGCATCACAGCTCACAGCAACCTCCAACTCCTGGGCTTAGGCGATTCTCTTGCCTCAGCCTCCCGAGTAGCTGGGACCATAGGTGCCCGTCACAATGCCTGACTATTTTTGGTTGCAGTTTGGCCGGGGCCGGGTTTGAACCCACCACCCTCGGTATATGGGGCCGGCGCCCTACTTACTGAGCCACAGGCACTGCCCCACAATTGTCTTTTTAAATTAGCCAGCTGTGGTGGCATCCACCTACTTGGGAAGCTGAGTCAGGAAGGTTGTTTGAAGCACAAAATTTGAGGCTGCAGTAAACTATAATTACGCTACTGCCCTCCATCCTGGGAGGCACAGTGAGACCCCATCTCTAAAAAGTTAAATTAAATTAAACTGTAGTGGTCAGGCACAGTGGCTCACACCTGAAATCCTCGCCGAGATGGGTAGATTGCTTGACGCTCAGGACTTCAAGAACAGACTGAGCAAGAGCAAGATCCCATCTCCTAAAAACAAATAGGCAGACGTAAGCATCTGTCTTCCCAGCTGCTCGGGAGGCTGAGGCAAGAGAATCTCTTGAGCTCAAGAGTTTGAGGTTGTTGTGAGCTGTGATGCCATGGCACTCCACCACAGGGCAAGAGAGTGAAACTTTGTCTGAAAAAAATAAAGTATAACGGATTATGTTCCAAACAATACTGTTACCAAACAAAAAAATTCAGATTACGTTTCTCATTATAGTTTAGAGGCAAAACTTCAACCCACAATTTAATAAGCGTGTATATTAGTTACCTTAAAGTGGGAATCACACTTAGAGTTATTATGAACAAGAAAATAAAAATGTGAAGATCATTCGAACTGTTTTCATAGTATGCTACAATAACATGGACAAAAGGAAGCTCTTTTTCAATAGCACTGTTCCGGCCCTGGATAGTTGCTGATGCAACCGATATTGTGAAAGTGTATGTTAATGCGCAAAATGTTGTTTGAAGGTATCTGGAAGCATAAGAAATGTTATCCTACATTGCGTTAGTACTCTTGAAATGGGAGTCATTTCTAGAATCATTCCTTTTCTCCCCATAGATTTTAAACTTTTGTTTTCACAAAATGCCATTGGTATGGTCATGCCCAGCAGAATTTGGAACTCACACCCCAAAGCACAAATGTTTGCAAACTGTTTTCACTTAAGACTAGTGGGAATGTCCCCACTCTGACTGAGACCTGCCCCCTCCTTCCAGGGCACCCCACACCCTCCTTCCTTGGGGAGAATCAGGCCCCCGTGGGCTGTGATCAGACAGACATGATCACAGAGGCTCCTGGTACAGAACTCGTCAGCACTTTTACTTTTCCCCTTAAATTCCAAAGCTGACCAGCCCCTGCACTGCGAGGGGCCTCCCGACAGGCTCCTGCGTGTGCAGCAACTTCTGGGGTGTGGACTCCAAGGCATTTGAGCGACACGTGGTGTGTGCAGGGTCTGGACGCACACTTTTACTTTTTTATTTCCTACAGCTTAAGCCCTTTGGCTTCTAGAAAGCCTTTATTTAAAATAAATACGGCAAAGATGTGTTACACTGTGAGTTACAATACAATACAATCGTCCATTAAGTACCAAACTCTGTTCAAACAGAGTTCATGGATGGACTGACAAATTTACAAAAGCAGGGAAATTCAGAGAGGAGGGGCTGCCTCTCACCCAGGGTTTCCTGTTGTGTGTGTGAGTGGAAGGGCAGAAGGAGCTGGCCGGGGGTTTCCTTCTTTTTCCCTCTCGTTTGCTTGAGAGCTGTGATGCCTCCATAGATTCAGGGTATTAGTAAAATTGAAAAGGAACCCTTAAACAGTCGTCATTTTCTATATGTCCCAATTTTTCCAGAAAATCAGTTAGCCGATACTTACAGGGTAGAAAAGAACAATATTCCAGCTCCCAACCCCTCCCCACACATTTTTTAAAAAACTTGTAATTGATGATATCCAGTTGTTCATAGTGGGGCTTCACCAGATGGAGCAGAGAAGAAAGTTTTAGCCAAACTGGTCATAAACTTTAATTCTAGATCTTGTATTCTTTAGGAAAACTTTTTCTATAACATGAGTTTACTGGTGTTTCCACTTGTAGAAAACATTTCTTTGCAACAATACAAAAAACATCTAATTAAAAAAATCTGTATCTGAGAAGTATTGATAACTATGAAGCTAATCTTATCTTTTCAATGCCAGGAGGTTTCATCTTATCTTTAAATACAATAGCGTGCACACACATACTCCTACATTTGGGGAAATTTTCTTTCAATTATTGAAGACAGGAATGGAATTTCAAAAACTGTAAGAGCCTATAGCAATATTGTTTCCATGTTAGAATGTCCTTTCCCCATTGTGCGTTGTTGTGCAACATTGTGTCACCCTTTCTTTGCTGTCACAATTGCAGGGAGGTTGTGGTGCAAATGTCCTAGGCAGCCCAGCCCCTGTCTGTGCTTGACCAGCTAGGCAGGGAGCGGCGCAAACTGCACTCACGCATACGAGGAGAGCACAGACCCTTGCTGACCTCGCACACTGAGAAAAAAATATAGTAACCAAGTAAAAAAACAAATTCTGACAGAAAATGTGTAAAATACGGTACCAGAAAAGGATTCCCAAAATGTGCTGTCCACAGGTGGTTGGGCTTGCTGTTTGGAGAGATTCCATCTCGAGAAACCACTTCTCTGCTCGTCCTTACAAAGCACCTCTAGTCTGCTCGAGTTCTATCCTGAGAGTGCAGGAGCTCCGCTGCATCACCAGGCTCCACTTGTGATTCTGGTTCTGTGGTGTTTCCATCACATCTGCCACTACTTTCTCCCACGGAGTCTTGAAGCCCTGGAAGTCATCCTTCAGGCTGGGATGTACCTGCAAGGCTGGGTACATCGTCCCTGGGCAGTAATGTTTTCAGACAAAACTTTCTTTCAGAGCAGGTCTTGAGAATGGGCTTAAAATGTTCAGGAAACCACACTATAAATAGATATGCTGTCATTCTGGCTTCCATTGACAGCAGAGATTTAATATATTTCCCGGCCCCAGGATTCTTTTGAGTGGTAAATGAAGGCAGGCTTCAACTTAAAGGCACAGCAAGCCCAACCTCCTGTGGACAGCACATTTTGGGAATCCTTTTCTGGTACCGTATTTTACACATTTTCTGTCAGAATTTGTTTTTTTACTTGGTTACTATATTTTTTTCTCAGTGTGCGAGGCTATTTTTTTCTCAGTGTGTGAGGCACAGCCCCTGGCTAGAGACTCAGCCTGGCCTCTGAAGCTCTGCAGCCAGGCACTGACTTCTCCCCTCTAGCTATGAAAGTCCTAGACGGCATCTTCTTCCAGGAGAAGGTTGGTTGTCTATGCTGAGAATGCGTTGTTTAGCGCAGCCGCCTGCATCAATTGTCTTAGCTAGATCTGGAGACCTCGCTGCAGCTTCTCCATCTGCACTTGA
>CAUYPK010101808.1:0-104051 GCA_963574355.1 Loris lydekkerianus | reverse complement strand
GCTACTTGGGAGGCTAAAGCAAAAGAATCACTTAAGTCCAAGAGTTTGAGGTTGCTGTGAGCTCTGATACCATGGCACTCTACCAAGGGTGACATAGTAAAACTCTGTTTTAAAAAAAACAATTGGGAGTCAAGAGTACATCACTTGCTTAAATATTATGGTAATGTGAATAATTTTGTTTTCTTGCCTTAATAAAAACAGCAAGAAATACTTGTTTTTCTGTAAATTGACTGTATCTAAAAAACAAGTAAATTTGACATTACTATCTTAAAGTTTTATAGTTCTTAGCATTGCAAAGATGAATTGGGTTGGGTATTAAATCAAACTACTTTTTTTTCTCTTTTACTTTAACCTCAAGATTTTGCAGAATGAACAACTAGGTGAAATGTCTCCCTTGGGTAATGAAGAAGTTTCAGCAGTTAGCCAAGCATGGTTTACAACTAAAGAAGATAAGGATTCTCTGACCAACAAAGGTAAGATACACTGTGAATTTTTGAAGCCAGAAAGGGCTTGTGGACATTGAGATTCTGGGTTGGATGTTCATCACCAGTATTGAGTAGTTATAATAATTTAGCTTTTCTAATTGAATTAAATTTGGCCTTGAATGACTGAATACGGTCATGAAACTAACATTTGTTTTTCAGTAATTATTACTTTTCTGATACTAAATACGTTTTATTGCTAATTTTTGGCAGTGTTAAAAAGATAATACAGCCAGGTGCAGTGGCTCACACCTGTAATTCTAGCACTCTGTGAGGCCAAGGCAGGTGGATTACTGAGCTCAGGGGTTCGAGACCAGCCTGAGCAAGAGTGAGACCTGATCTCTAAAAACTAACCAGCTGTTGCCCCAGCTACTCAGGAGGCTGAGACAAGAGGATCACTTGAACCCAAAAGTTTGAGGTTGCTGTGAACTATGACACCATGGCCCTCTACCCAGGGTGACATAAGTGAGACTCTATCTCAAAAAAAAAAAAAAAGATAATGCAGTTATTACTTATGAAGGGTCTGCTAACCTTGATTTGGTAACTAAGCAGCTTAGAGGCTGGGGGAGCTGCTACAGTAAAGTGGAAGTTGTATATATGTCGCACTGAACTATGAAAAGGAAGTAAAAATAAGTAAATTGGTGGTTTTCAACCACTGTACAATAAACATACACCTTAAGACAATACATTATTTACTTGGCATACAATGTATTGTTTTTACCTTGCCCTAAAGTCTTTTGTATATGTTCTTTTTGCCTCAAAAGTTTTTTACTGGAGACATTTTCAAAAAAGTTGTAAATGTGATTTGGCTTTTCTTCTTTTTTGAGACAGTCTCAAGCTGTTGCCCTCAGTAGAGTTCTGTGGCATCACAGCTCACAGCAACCTCCAACTCTTGGGCATAAGCAATTCTCTTGCCTCAGCCTCCCAAGTAGCTGGGACTACAGACACCTGCCACAACACCCAGCTATTTTTTGGTTTCCATTGTCATTGTTGTTATGCAGGCCTGGGCTGGATTCAAACCCTCCAGTTCCGGTGTAAGTGACTGGCACTCTTGCCACTTGAGCTACAAGCGCCAAGCCGGCTTTGCTTATTTTTATAGCACTCTTTTTTTAGCAGTTCTGTACCTGAAAGGATAATAGAAGTAATATTTGTCAGGTTTTCTGATTACCATTCACTTTTTTTACTAGGGTCCAAATATATTCTTACTTAGAAACCAGAGATTATAAAACCGGCTTTACCTGGGGATCTTTTCAGGCGTCCTCAAACTTTTTAAACAGTGGGCCAGTTCACTGTCCCTCAGACTGTTGGAGGGCCGGACTATAGTTTAAAAAACAAAAAACTATGAACAAATTCCTATGCACACTGCACATATCTAATTTTGAAGTAAAAAAACAAAACGGGAACAAATACAATCACACCGCCTCATGTGGCCCGCAGACCGTAGTTTTGAGGACCCCTGATTGAATGAGAAATCAAATTATTTCAGTATTTTATTCCCACAGGTAATTTCTTCACAAAGGAAATCTTTGGTTAACTTCATCAGAAATGATGTCTTTAGTATTTTATTCCTCTGAAGGAGTAACAGTTTCTATAACATTATTTATTATTTTTTAAAGGACATAAATGGAAGCAGGGGATGTGGTCCAAAGAGGAAATTGATATTTTGATGAACAATATTGAACGCTATCTGAAGGTATCTTATGGCATACTTTTGTGTTTCATTTACTGTCATTTGCCAAAATGCCAAACCAGCATACTGTTTGTGTATGAATTAGAAGCTTTTCACTATTTTCCGTAACAGATGATTAGCTAATATGTTGTAGCTTAATAATTCTAAGGTGTATGATTATAATTTAATAAAATTTGTAATCAAATTTTTAATTCTCATTTTAAAATAGTTTTATTGCTTTAGTTTAGACAGAATGTTAATAGCCTTTCAACATCTTAAAAGCCTTTTTAAGCAGCCTATAAACTACTGTTTGTATTTTCTAAAGCTTAAGGTATGCATCTTCTTTGAGTGAATTTATGACACGTTAGTCTTCCCTTTTTAAAACAATTATAATTTTAATTTATTTTCCTAATCAGGCTTACTTTTTGTCAGCTTAGTCCTCTTCATTACATGTTCTTTAAACCCAGAATTTTTGAGGCACTAGAGCAGTGGTTCTCAACCTGTGGGTCGCGACCCATGGGAACTGTATTAAAGGAACGTGGCATTAGGAAGTTGAGAACCACTGCACTGGAGTATTAATTTCTTTTACATACAGTGTTTGCTTTTGAAAAGCCAGCAGTTGATTTGGAAAAGCTGAAAAATAGGTGAAGTGTGATATAAGATTTGTACAATGTAAGTGATACATGTTGTGAGTTTTGCACAAGTTCAGAGAAGGAAGAGTTTATTCTCAGAATTAGGACTATTACAGAAAATTTCTGGAAGAGCTAAGATTTGATCTGAGCTTGAGTAAAAGGGATAGAATTTGGGCCGGAGCAGGACCGGAGGCAACAGCATGAATAATTGCTGAGCAGCAAAAAATCAGCGGTCAATACCAGAACATGATAAATTAACCCCTTTCCTTTGAGTCAAGATCAATAGCCTATGGAAAACTGGGCTTTGAAGTCCAAGCCGCAGACTAAGAATTTTATCCTGTAGGAAATGAGAGACATTAAGTGGTTTAAGGAAAGCTGGTAACTTGGTTAAGAGAGAGGTTAGTGGACTATATTTTTCTCAAGGAAATTACTAGACACTTGCTGACCATTCCCATACTGGACTAGACTGAAGTTGTCTACTGGTCACATACACATTAGTGAAAACTGGAAAATGCTCTGGGTTTAGGTAAGGCAATAATGGTAGTAAATTTTGGGGATTAAAAAGCTGGTTTTATGTGTAGGGGATTAAAATAGATGATTTCCAAGGACTCTCCCAATGATTAAAGGACAGTGGGGTGAATGGGATTTGAGACCTTTCTGTAGAACCATTTCAGTAGACAGGTGAGAATGGTGAGGATTTAAACTGTAATGGTAGAAATAGAATTGGTAGGGAAAAGGCTGATGAGCAAGTAGTCTATAAGGAAGACTGGTGACTGGATGCTAGGAAAGAAGAACAAGTAGGGGTAACTGGAGGAGTTTTTATTTTGGGTAATTAGAAGAACGATGATAGGGGCAGCGCCCATAGCTTATTGGGTAGGGTGCTGGCCACACATACCCAGGCTGGTGGGTTGAAGCCCCTCCCGGCCCGGGCCAGCTAAAACAACAATGACAACTGTAGCAAAAAGAAAAATAAACCATCACATTGTACCCCTTGATTTGCACTAATGTACACAGCTATGATTTAACAATTAAAAAAAAAAAGAAAGAAAGAAAAATGGCCAGGCGTTGTGGTGGGCGCCTGTGGTCCCAGCTGCTTGGGAGGCTGAGGCAAGAGAAACACTTGAGCCAGGAGTTTGAGGTTGCTGTGAGCTGTAATGTCATGGCTCTCTACCCAGGGTGACGGCTTGAGACTCTGTCTCAAAAAAAAGAACAACGATAGGATTGGCAGAAATAGGAAATGTCCCAAAAGTGCACTGAGTTGGAAAAAGATACATTTCTTCAATTTTTACTTTTGACTATGCTTTTTATTATGTTGTGCTTTTCTAAAACACTATAGAGCCAGTTTTAAACATCAGAAAATTCCACTTAGTTATTAGATGTTATATATTTCATATTTCAGGTAAAAGGATAAATGAAGGAAACGGCCACAGCAAGACAAAGGGCAAGGAGGCCATCAGGGCAAAACAATCTTTCACCATATGAGCATCCTGCAACACACTGTGCCTTGCATGTAGGAGCTCAGTAAATACTTAGTCAGTTTCAAAATTGGAACTGCATAAATGAAAGAATTTTAGAAAAGATTCTAATACTTAGCAGCTTTTGACTATAGTGTTTGATGTGTTAAAAGGTGTATAAAATGCATACCCAGTGTGATTTTTATCTATCTGGGTATTCCACAACTTGCTTCTTTGCTCAACATTATGATTTTGAGATCCGTCCCCTATTAATTTGTTCAGTTGTATTTCATTGTGCAGTTACCCATTTCACAGTTAATGGTCATATGAGGTTTTTTGCTCTTAATTTGTACAAATCTGGTGTGTAGGAAAGGTATTTTATTATGGTTTTAATACCTATATACTCGAGTATAAGCCGAGTTTTTTCCAGCACAAAATTTGTGCCGAAAAACCTGAACTCGGCACAAATTTTGTGCCGGAAAAACTCGGCTTATGCTCGAGTATATACAGTACGTATTTCTGTGATAACTTTTTAAATGCTTACTGGCTATTTGTGTTTCTTTGAAGTTCCTGGTTTTGTCTTTTACCAATTCTATTTAGTTGTTCATCATTTCCTTTTTCTTAGATGTTCTTTTTTTTTTTTTTTTTTTTTTTTTTTTAAAGACAGTCTCACTGTGTCGCCCTCAGTAGAGCACCATGACGTCACAGCTCATAGCAACCTCAAACTCGTGGGCTTAAACAATTCTCTTGTCCAGCCTTCCAAGTAGCTGGGACTACAGGCTCCCACTAGGCGCCCGGCTGTTTTTTTTGTTGCAGTTGTCGTTGTTTAGCAATCCTGGGCCAGGTTCGAACCTGCCAGCCCCGGTGTATGTAGCCAGTGCCCTAACCACTTAGCTACAGTCCCCGAACTTACTTAGATGTTCTTAATGTATGCTGGATGCTAAAGGTTTATTGTTCATTTGTGTTACAAATATCGTATTCCAATTTAGTGGCCTGTCTTTCCCTTCTTTCTCTTGTAGGTGTCACTTGATGAACAAAGATTCTTAATTTCAAAATCATTTGTATCTTTTTTTGTTTTACATGCTTAAGAAATCCTTCCCTGGCTCAAATGCATGAAGACATTCTCAAGTATTATCTTGTGGAAGTTTTATTTATTTCCCAGGAGGTTTTCAATTTTATCTTTTTCTGTATAATTGTCTCAGCATCATTTATGGAACCTCAGTCTTTTTTCCAGTCTACAACATTCATTCTGTCCTAAATCAGAAATTCACGGATTTGTTTCTTGGTTTTCTAATTTATTTCCAAGTTCTCTTTGTTGATAATGTACAAGTACAACATTATCTTCAGAGCAATGTCTGATGGAGAAATCTCTGCATCAGTGTCTGGCTGTTCTTGGCCATTTGCTCTTAGAATCTACTTCCAGAGCATGAAAAACTGATAGAATTTTATTGTGATGGGATTGAACTGATAGAATTTTATTGTGATGGAATTGAATTGTACATTAGTTGGAGGTGGGATTAATATCTTCATAGTATTTCATCTTCCAGTTGTAACAACATGGTGTGTAACTCTTCATTTTAGTTCCTCTTCAATGTCTTTCAATAAAGTTTTTATATCTTGCCTCAGACTTTTAATTTTGATGCTTTTGTAAGGGAGAACCTTTAAAAATCTTTTATAAACTTTGTATAGGAATGCAAATGATATTCTATCACTTTTGAATCCAGAAACCTTGCCAAGATGCTCTTTTTCAGATAAAATAACTTTCTTTTAGTTTTTTTTAGTTCATACATAATGTTAGCTACAACTGATTCTTCATTTCCAGTTGTTGTATGTTTTGTATTTTTTTATTATTAAATCATAGCTGTGTACATTAGTGCGATCATGGGGCACCATACACTGGTTTTATAGACCGTTTGACACATTTTCATCACACTGGTTAACATAGTGTTTTGTATTTTTTTATCAGATTAGGAACAAATCCTAATTTGCTAAGAATTTTATCATATGTATGCTGAATTTTATGAATGCTATTCCACATCTGTTGAGATTTTACTTTTTTACATAAATCTACTGGTGTGGTTAATTATATTAATAATGTCTCTTAAATTAGCACAGACTTATATTCCTGGAATAAATGTATTTTTTACATTTGTGGATTAACTTTCTTATACATTGCTGGGTTCAGTGTGCTAAAATATTATTAGGATTTGGGGTCTGGGTTAGTGAATGGGCTTAGCCTAAAAAAATTTTTTGACACTGCCTGTGACTAATTTTGCTATTGAGGTTATGCTGACCTGATTAAATAAGCAAGGAAGTGTAGTGTACTCACTTTTTATCTTTTATTTTGTTCATTATTTAGTTAATGGAGATATGTTGATATCTTATATGTTGCTCAGGTTGGTGTTGAACCCTTGGCCTCAGGCAGTGAGTCCCCCACAGCGCTAGGATTGCAGGTGTGAGCCACTGCTGCCAGCCCCCACCTTTTTTCTTTACTCTAGAATAGTTTAAGATCAGAATTATGTGTCTCCTGACTATTTAGTAGGATTTACTTGTACTGCCATCTGGACCTGGTTATGTTCATTGTGGGTAGATTATTAATAACTGATTAAATTTTCTTGATGGTCAGTGCCTATTCAATTTTCTGTCTCTTTCAGAGTCAGTCTTGGCAAATTGGCTATTTCTAGGAATGTATTCATTTTATCTAAAGTCAAATTGATTGCCATTAAGTTGTTTATAATGTTCTTTAGCTGTCTAATCCCTACAGCATCTCTGAAGGTTCATTTTTTAATTTCTAATATTATTTGTGTCTTTCTTAATTTTGCCAGAAGTTTATCATTTAAATTTTTATTACTCATAAGGGATCTTTTCAAAGAACCAATTTCTAGGTTTATTTATTCTTTTTATGCTTTATTTGATTCTGATTTCATTTATTTTGCCTTTGTGGTTTTCTTCTGCTTTCTTTCATTTTTAATTTTTTATAATTTTTAAGAGGCGTTGACAAATTGAATTTATTGAATTTGATAGTTTATTTTTGAAAATTTAAGCATCACTTCATTATCTTTCTCAACATTATTTAAAGTTCATATTTGACTTGTTAATGAATTAGCAATATATTTTCTAAATGCCATTGATGACCTTTAACATTAAAACAAGTTTTGAAAGCATAGTATATCCTTATGCATTTTATCAGAAATCCCTAAATCAAAGAAATGTAACCCATTTAGGCACGCGGAATAAAAGATGCTACAGAAATCATCTTTGAGATGTCAAAAGACGAAAGAAAAGATTTCTACAGGACTATAGCATGGGGTCTGAACCGGCCTTTGTTTGCAGTTTATAGAAGAGTGCTTCGCATGTATGATGACAGAAACCATGTGGGAAAGTATGAAAACTTGTAATGCTGCATGTTTTCATGTAATTAGGGAAAATAAGGAACTGTCATTTTTTAAAAAATGGAATCATAATTAGGGCCTTAATTAGAGAAAGCTACGGATGATTTTTGAGTGAACATTTTTATCCTCTAAGTCTATGTTGTGAATGTGGTGAAATTTCACCTCATTATAATAAGCCCTCTTTTAGAAATTTGAATCTAAATCACTTTGTATTAGGTTAGATTTACTTAATACATCAAGGTCTGCTTTGTAGTGTGGTAACAGAAAGTATGCATGCTAGTGGCTAAACATTTAAGTAGTACATGAAAAACTAAATTCCTTGGTAACATTTTCCCTATTGGTTTTTTAGAATATAGCATTCCTAGGTCAGTGTTTTTTTATTTTATTTTATTTTATTTTTTAAGCAAACCAGACTGGAAAATAACTGTATTTCTGGAAACAGTACACGAGTTTCTGGTAAAGATAGCATTTATGGGAAGGCATTATTAAGATTCCTCAGTGCACACTGATTTTATGTTGCTACTGTCATACTTTTAATCTTTTTGGAAGTTTTTTCTTTTTTTTGAAACAGGAGTCTCACTGTGTTGCCCTCTGTAGAGT
Organism: Loris lydekkerianus; assembly: GCA_963574355.1. NCBI lineage: Eukaryota > Metazoa > Chordata > Mammalia > Primates > Lorisidae > Loris > Loris lydekkerianus. Next base: position 95,822 of record CAUYPK010101808.1, on the reverse strand, counting down.
ACTGTGGTGTCACAACTCACTGCAACCTCCAATTCTTAGGCTTAAGCAATTCTCTTGCTTCAGCCTCCCAAGTAGCTGGGACTGCAGGTGTCCACCACAATGCCCAGCTATTTTTTTGTTGCAGTTCTCGTTGCTGTTTAGCTGGCCTGGGCCGGGTTTAAACCCGCCAGCCTTGGGTGTATATGACCGGCACCCTACCTACTGAGCTACGGGCACTGCCGTCTTTGGAAATTTTTGGTAGAAGTAGTGTGGCTGACTAGTTACTGCTGAGCCACTGGTGCAGCTTTTTCTCTATCTCATGGCAGCCTGCTAATGAAAGCACATTTGAGAGCTAAGAAAATTAAATGATGTTTGTATGACAGTAGAATAAGAAATTTTTTTTAAATGGAGCATAAATAACTTCCAACTATTCATAAACTTTCCATGTACTGCCAATGGTTACAAAGTGACCAGCCTTTCATAGTTACCAAGTGAACAACACTTTTAAAAAGAACATTGCATTGGCTCTATTGATGACTTGACTATTGAGATAAAGAATAAGAGTGTATCAGATGTCCGTGCCTGGGTAGAGGTAATCTAGAGAATCTTAATTTCTTTTAGTGCCTTAAAATAATTTTCCATAGATTTCTTTTACTCTAGTATAAAATGTCATCCATAAGTCTTTCAGAATAGTTACATTATCAATTATATATTACTTCAAAATAAAGGCAATATTAAGCAGCGTTGGGGCAAATACATGTTTTCAATATTGAATTTTTCTAGAGAAAACTGTACAGTGCTTATCTTTATTGTGACTAAAAGTGTTTACTATTGGTGCTTATTAAAAGTGGAAATTAGAAGCCTTTATTTTTACCTTTAATTAATCCACTTTAAATTAGACTCCTTTAAAATACTATCAGTATGCTAGTAATTTAACATTTAGTTCCCTAAGTGAAATTCTGGTTTTTAATTAAGATTGTTAGGATTTTTTGTTTTAATTGATTTTTTAAAATTTCTCTTAATTTCTAGATATACCCCTGAAGAAATTGAGAAGCTCAAGGAGTAAGTTTTAAGTTTTTATTTCTTCATTAATTCTGTTTGTTTTTCATGTCTTATGTTTTTAAAAGTTATACTTTGAAACTTTCAAAAGGTTTTTGCCAGACCGTGTAACTTAATTCTGCTGTTATGCATAAAAAGATCATACTAGATTTATGCCTACAGAGAATAGCCATGCCCATAAAGTATAAATTTAGTCTCCTATTCTCAGTCACTAAATGTTTCTTCAGACCTCTAATAGGGGTTCCATATGAGATTAAATTAGATGGCCATTTTTTTGGTGGCTTGAACACTAAATTTGGGTAATTTATATACCAGTATCAAAATCAGGTTGTACAACATGGCTTAGTTTAGAATGGAGACTTGGCAAATATTTCACTGAAATCTGAGCTAACTCTACCTGATAAAGCCATCTAATCTCAGGAAACATGATTTTGCTTCATTTAGTTAGGATCATAAGGTATACTTTAATGCGTAGATCATGAAAAAATTGAAGATAGATTCTGTTAATGATGGTAAAGACCTATGAAACTTTTTTAGTTATTTGAAGAAGAGTCTGTTAGGTGAATGCTCAAAGGGGAAAAATCTGGGGCTTGCCTGGGAGATTATGTCAATAACCTGAGGGGAAATTTGGTCTTTTTTGAACACATATCCAAGTTACTTATTTCTTCTCTGACCCAGGAAAAAGGCAATTGCTGCCTGTTTTTTTTCACCCACAGACAACTGTGGACCCCAAAAAAAGGCCACACTTTCAAACTTTGGCTCTCAAAGTATTGCTGCCCACAACTTCCAAACCACTCAAATGGGAAGAAGAAGAATGAAGAATAAATGATGAAATTAAAAGGGAGAAAACAGTTGAACCAAATGCTGATTGGCAGACTCTTGTTTTAGGCTCCGGATAAAGCATGGCAATGACTGGGCAACAATAGGGGCGGCGCTAGGAAGAAGTGCATCTTCCGTCAAAGATCGGTGCCGACTGATGAAGGATACTTGCAACACAGGTACTATGAGTGCTACTGGTGTTATTTCTTGTCACCATTTGCACCTCTAGCCCCTTCAGATACTGTCCTCTCTTGTTCTGGGGGAAAAAATTGTCAAGTCACCTCAGTTCAGACTTTTCTAGTCTTTCTTTTTCTTCAGCTTACCCAACTAATCTTTTACTTTGTTTTTGTATAAGGTGATATTGTTCACAGGGATATATCACCTCAGTTTCTAGATGATCTAGCTCTAGCATGTTTCAGTTTTATACTGATTTAAAACTACCCCAATTGAAAAAGTATTTACTTTTAAGGCATAGTAATTTTAATTTAGGCCCATATAATCATTCAGTTTACATTCATGATAGCTTTTCAACATATGTCTGTGAAAAACTTTACTCATAAGGAAGTCCCAAGAAAAAGCTATGTTCCAAAGGTTTATATGTATTTCACTTATTTCAGACTTGAAGTATATTTTTCCATAGAAAAATTTTTTTCAGGCCCCAGTCAAGACCATAAATGCCTCTTAATTTATACAGACGTGCTAATAATACTTTTAAACTTTGGTGACCAACAGTATTTAGGTTCTGCCATTGTCATTTAAACCTTTCTGAGCCTCCTTAAACTTCTGTGAAATAAAGAGGTTAGAACTATAATTTCATAGTTCTCTTTTCGCCCTAATCTCTAAAAGGTCCACGATCTGTTCCCTTTCACTTTTATGAAACAAAATAGTTTTCAAGTTTAGTGTTAGGTTCTAGGGCATGCATTTATTTATCTTCACTCCACCCCACCTTATTAAAATGAAATCACAATATTTCCTCCTTAGCTGTTGCACCATTTCTACTACCTGCAAGGCAGTAAAAACATACATTCCACAAACTCTGTCCTTCTGTGACTTGGCTAACTTAATGAATGAAGGCAGAGTTGAAAGTTTCGGGTTTAGAATAGGACCTTAGAAGTTCACGTAAGATACTGTGAATTTAAAACCGCTTTTGTTAACATGATTTGAGAGGACACTACTATTCTCTCATTGCCACCTTGAGGTATTGACCTGCCTGCTTCCTTCTCATGTTGCAGCATATAATTTCTGATGAGTTTTCTCCTGTGTTCCATATCATGAAACAGCACAATCTCAGAGTATTCCCTTCCCTTTGTATCATGTTAGCATAGGGAAATAGGACATTTTCTTGAATTCTATCCACAGTATCCAGAACTGTGCTTAGTATAATAATAAACATTCAGTACATAGTTTGTTGAATGAGTAGATCCCTAAGGCAGGCACATAGTCTTTGATATTTTCTACAAGTTTTTAGCTGCAAATAACAGAATGGAAACAGCAGTTAAGGTTTTTTTAAAGTGGGGTTTCCCCCCATTTTTCTGTTGTAGCTCCATAAGAAAAAGATCAAGAACATTTATTTATTATTGGGTGTATGTATTCAAAAACATAATGAATAAAAATTTGTGTAAGTTTGGACAATGAAGTTCATGAACTCATCCTAGAAAGTGCTACATACCTCATTGCTAAATATCACTACAATCACCAGACAGCCAAGGAAAGTACTTTGAAAGTGACCATAGGGATATTCAGCAATGAGGTATGTAGCACTTTTTCTGTGTCTAGTTTGCAGACTTAATTGTTAGACCTCAAACATTGATAGCTCTTATGGCCATTTCAAAAAAAAGTCCAAAATTGCTCTAAAGGGTGGGCTAGGTGCTGGCGTCAGTACACTTTTTCTAGGATGAGTCCACAAACTTAATTGTCCAGCGTCATATAAATACCAATGTCAGACTTTACTGGTGTTTCATCATAGTAGCTTGGAGTTGAGATAGTAAGGAAAAAAGATGGTATAACTTGAGTACATAATTCTTTGTGTTATAGCTAGGTTTGGGGGTAGCTTTTCTTATAGAGTCAGTGCTTTCCATTAGGATTCTGTATTTTCTTTTATACTGAGACTGTTAGTAAAGTACAACTGTCTAGTAGATATATTAGGTGCTTTCCCACCAGAGTCATCCAGAAATAAACTCTTAGTACTTCTGCATACTACCATCAGTCCTTATAAATATAGTGCTGAATCAGATTTGTAAAAGGAGAAGGTAGCGGTGGTAGTCTGGATGATTTCCTTCTTTCAGGGAAATGGACAGAAGAAGAAGAAAAGAGACTTGCAGAAGTGGTTCATGAATTGACAAGCACTGAGCCCGGTGACACAGTCACACAGGGTGTGTCTTGGGCAGCAGTGGCAGAACGAGTGGGTACCCGCTCAGAAAAGCAGTGTCGTTCTAAGTGGCTCAACTACCTGAACTGGAAACAGAGTGGGGGGACTGAGTGGACCAAGGAAGATGAAATCAATCTCATCCTCAGGTTTGTGTCCTAAATCTTTTTAATGACAAAAGCTGTTTAATTGCTGTAGATGGCCTGATTGACTATCTTCTTTTGGTTTCCCTAGATGCCTAATATCTGAAAAATATCCTTTCCATAGAGAGCCACTGTTTAAGATCCTAAGTATTTCATATTGAGCTCTTTGTTTTGTGTTTGTTCCTTTTTAGTGGATTTAGTGCTCGTGCAGAGTACCAGATTGAAGGCGTGGAGACTGAAGTCCTCTCTATATCCACAGAACAGGTACGGCACAGGCAGCGGCAGTGCAGCTTTTCCACTGTCCCACCAATGTGCCTCAGTCCTAGCCTATGGGGAACATGTTTAGGGTAAGAGGGCTATCAGTCTCCATGCCCTTCAATCCTTGGCTACTGTGCTAAGATTGCCAAAGAGGGGGCCCCAGTGTACAGTTAACTCCCACACCTTCCAATTGGACCAAATCAATCAAACATGTCCATGTCATAAAAATCCAAACATATTAATAGATTTAGGTAGTAATCCCACCTTCTTTAAGTATTAAATTAGTTGTCTTAACCATTAAGACTCAGACTAAAATGGGCAAAAGTACCAGCAAAAAATTATTTAAGACACCAGAGTAATAGAAACTAGCATTGTGGCTGCTCCCTATTAAAAATCAAAATCACCATGATAGTGGAAGCTAGAAAATGAATAGTTTGTTTTTTTTTAAATCCCAAACTTAGCTGTACAATTACGTTTGTTGTTTGGGGGTATTGTATGTGTTATTTTTTGTTGTGCTTCTATTACTTTTGTCTATCATTTGTTTTGGATTTTGTTCAGTTTTTTTCAACTAGTCACATTTTTAAATAGCTCATTTTGAAACATTTTTATTTTTCCAATGGAAAAGCTTAGATCCAGGAAATAATGACTTAGGGAAGGCCACACCATGACACATTGTATTATAAAATGCTGTGCAACTAAACGTGTTATTACCCTATTCTAACCTTTAGCCTACTCCCTTTCCTTCACAGTGCTTCATCTGGTGCTAACCATTTATGGTTTGGCCCACTGGTTGGTTGTATGTTTTCCAAAAGGCTGTTGCTGGTGATTTCTTAGCTCTTGGCTCTGGAGGCAGGCCTGCACTCCTGGAATCCTTTCCCATGCAACAGTAGCCTCTCATCAGTATAACCTGCCATTCCCTTTATTGCCAGTGCCATCACCTATAGTCAGAGGAGGGTTTTTACAGAGAAATAAATTTAACATCTAACAGATGTTTATTTTGTAACCTGTAGGATAGCAGAGCTTGATGTAGCTGATGAAAATGACATTAACTGGGATCTGTTAGCTGAGGGATGGAGCAGTGTCCGTTCACCACAATGGCTTCGCAGTAAATGGTGGACTATCAAAAGGCAAATTGCAAACCATAAGGATGTTTCATTCTCTGGTAATGTATTATTTGCTTTTTTTTTTTAAGTTCTTCCTTTTTCTTACCCTATTTATACTCCTTAGAGGAGTGAGATGTTAGACATTCTTTGCCTCAACTAAAGAAATATCATAGATTTTTCAGCTACATTTCTGAGTAATTGTTTTTTCTTCCCTAGAGTTAATGTGATCTGTAATCCCCAAAGTCTGAAGACAAAAAAATAACACATTTCCACTCCGAACTATGAAGAGGAAATTATTTTTATATATACAGTCATACATCATATAATGATATTTCAGCTAACAACGGACTGCATATATAACAGTGGTTTCATTTATTTTACTAGACCTTCTCTATGTTTAGATATGTTTAAATAACACAAATACTTAACCATTGTGTTACAATTGCCTGCAGTATTCAGTAGAGTAACACAGTCTCTACAGGTTTGTGGCTGGGAGCAATGAGCTATATCATGTATCATAGGGGTGGAGTAGTATATACATACCATCTAGTTTTGTGTAAGTACACTCTGATGTTCATATGACATATTTCTCAGGACCTGTCCCTATAAAGTGACTCATGACTCTATTTTTGTTTTGTACAAAGATCTTCTGAAAACAAGTTTAAATCAGCTTTTATGAGTTAAATAATTTGTTTTATTATTTAGAGAAATTCTATGGTGATTTGTTGAACTAAGGCTCTGCAAATTTATTTCATTTTTTATGTAAATCCAGAGATCTTAAATTGGGTGTATTTAAGGCATAGCATATTTTTCATTGTATTGCCTTGTATTAAACTAAGTTGTACAGTCTTATTTAATTAAGGTTTTCCTTTTTATTTATTTTTTTTTTTTTGAAACAGATTCTCACTATGTAGCCCTGGGTAGATTGCTGTGGTGTCATAGCTCACAGTAACCTCAAACTCTTGGGCTTAAGTGATTGTCAGCCTCCCAAGCAGCTGGGACTACAGGCGCCCACCGCAAGCCCGGCTATTTTTTATTATTGTAGTTGTCATTGTTGTTTGGCAGGCCTGGTCTGGGTTTGAACTCGTGACCCATGGTGTGTGTGGCTGGTGCTCTTGCTGCTGAACTACAGGCACCAAGCCTTAATTAAGGTTTTCAAATTTATTCCCTTTATAGCATTCTAACTTCTATTTTTCCAAAGGAAAATAAAATGCTGAGGACTTTAGGCTTGATGAGAATGTGATTTCTAAAAATCGAAACCCTCAGTTACAGAGGATTAGTGTAGTTTATGACTACAGCAAAGTCTAGAATTGGTCTCTTTCTGTAAGAACTCATGGTAGCATATTACTCTTTGGAAAAGATCAGCTGCTACCTTTAGAGTAAGGAGACCCAATCAAGTCCCTGAGAGTCTTTGGGTGGAAAAATGTACACTATTTATTTAGAAAATGAAAATAAGCTGTTAGCATTGTAAATATTTTTCCTGAATAACAAGAATTCTATCAGAAAATCTTATTTCCATGTTCTTGGCAATGGCTTTTTTTTTTTTTTTTTGCATTATAAATCTTAAGGTAGCAAAAATTTCAGGATAGGTGGTTGTTGTAAAGTATTTTATTTTCACATCCAGTATGCAATTATTTATTCCGAATAACTTCCCTCCTTACCTCCCTCCCCAACCTCCTGTGCTGCTTACATGTGATCTATCAGAGAATCAATGTTCTTTTTGTCTACCCATCTCCCTTCAGTCTTAATAAAAGGTCTTAAACAGTTACATGAAAACCAAAAAAATAACCCAACATTTTTGGAGAATAAATCAGGATCTGGAGTTCCAAACAGTAATTCCAATTCCGGTGTACAACATGTTCAGATAAGAGTTGCCCGCTTGGAAGATAATACAGCCATCTCTCCTAGCCCCGTGACAGCATTGCAGATTCCAGTCCAGATCACCCATGTCTGTAAGTGTTTGACCCACATGACTCTTTGCTATCTGACATACATAATTTAGTTAATGGTTCTGACACCTTTTAGTCTTTGAGACTGTTGATAGAAGTTTGCCCAAGGTGATGAATTGTTTATCTAATGCATTTTATGTTTAGCTCAGTTATTTGCACAAAGAAATGTCAGGAAGGACTTAACATGATCTGCCCCCAACCATTGTAAACCATTTGAAGCCATATAATTCCTATATTTTATAAGCAGTGATTTAGTAGATATAATCATTAAAAATAGAAATTAGAATTCACGATTAAAGGAAAACTACCTAACAGGCTGTCAGTTGAGCAAAGAAATAGAGTTGACAAAGTGGCATTTCATTTGTAGTAATTTCACCCACTAGAAGACACACAAATTGGGATGAATTTGCTATAGTATCTAGAAGGAATGAACTTGGGCAAGGTTGAGAAAGATTCTCTCTCTAGAAAGTAAAAGGCCAGTTTTCCTGTGGGGTACTAACTACTGTTTTACTCTTCTGTTGTCATTAGCCTCTGGCAGTTTTGTGTTTAATGAGATTGTGTGACTCTAGCAGTTATTGGGGAAATTTCTTTCTTCAGATCTATATCAAGTTAATCCTCTCCCTTTCTGTCAGTCTTAGGATTTTCGTGATAAAAAAAGAAAAAGGGAGCCAGGTTGGGAGGCAGAAGAGGAAAGATCACCTGAGGCCAGGAGTTCGAGACCAGCCTGAGCAACATAGCAAGACCACCATCTCTACCAAAAAAAAAAAAAAAAATTAGCTGGATTTGTGGTAGCCCACACCTGTAGTCCCAGCTTTTTAGGAAGCTGAGGCAGGAGGACCACTTGAGCACAGGAGTTTGAGGTTGCAGTGAGCATGCTAACACCACTGCACTGTACCCCCAGCAATAATGCAAGATGCTACCTCAAGAAAAAAAAAAAAGGAACAAGAATGAATATCTCAGAATCACAACCACATTATTCACTTTTATCTTACTTTCTGTTTTGGTCTACATAATGCTATTTGTTAACAATTACTGTGTTACTGTCAACCAGGTGATTACTAGAATTTTGAATGGGATAGTTTTTTGCAGGATTCTGTGTCTCTTGCTCTCTCCCCAAAAATATGTCAGTAATGCCCTCCAACCATTATGCCAAACAGAAATACACATTTCCAAATGTACCCTCAGATCCGCTGGTTGAGAATCACTGAAGCACCATCTGTATGTGCAGTAACTGTCACAGTTACCTTAGAGACATTTAAACTTTTAGCAAGAAATGTGACTATAGTAAGAGTTCTATAATTCACCCATTATTTGTAGCATTCTGACTAAAATCTCATTTCATATTTTAGGTTAGGGTATAGGGAGCAGGAAATAATGTAAAGGGCCAGATAGTAAATATGAATATTTTTGGCTATGGGGACCCATATGGAATATGTGGGATATACTTCGTTTTTCAGTCACCCTTTATAAATGTAAAAACCATCCATAGCTTTAAGCCACATTTGTCTCCAAACATGGTTACTCACCTTGACTTAGGCTATTTATCTGAAATCACTTCAAATTACAATAGCTATGATCTTAAGGATCCATCAAATAGTAAGAGAAATAACATGAACCTAAATGCATTTCTACTCTAAAAGAGTATTACATTCCTTTCACATGCTGAGAATTGTAGTTAGATTGTAATAAACTAAATAACGATAAACACCAAACATAATGTGAATTCTAAAACATTTTCCATGTGGATTTACCTGTAGGTATGACTAAAAGCACCAAAAGAAATCACATTCCTTTTTTTTTTTTTGAGACAGAGTCTCCCTGTGTTGCCTTAGGTAGAGTGCTATGGTGTCACAGCTCACAGCAACCTCAAACTCTTGGGCTTAAGCAATTCTCTTGCCTCAGCCTCCCAAGTAGCTGGGACTACAGGTGCCTCCCCCAACACCCAGCTATTTTTCTGTTGCAGTTGTCATTGTTGCTCAGCTACCTGGGGCTGGGTTCAAACCCGCCAACATCGGTGTATGTGGCTGGCACGATAATCACTGTGCTACCGGCTCCAATCTCATTTCTTCTAGTTAGTCTTAGTTCTGTAGAACCTTGAACAGACATTGATCAAACGTGAGCCTCAGTTAACACATCTATAAAGTGATTATACTTTCTGATCTCTAAAGTGCTGTTCAGTCCACAAAATATCTTTTGATCCTTAGAACTATATTAGGTGGTCAGGACAGATAAAAATCGCTGAACATTAAATTGTTTGCCCAAGTTTACATTGCTGAGAAGTGATGTTGCTGTAACTAAAGCCTAGTGTTTTAGGACTACCAATCCAAGGTAGCTATACTGCTTTAAGAGAATACTGAAGAAAATTAGTTTTTACCAAGTTTCTATCTCTGCAGGTTGGCCTTAGTACGTTCCTCTTACTTCCTAACATTAGAAACATTCTATAACATATATACCAGAGGTAGTTAGCAAACTTTTTTTTTTCTTGAGACAGTCATCGCTCTGTTGCCCAGGCTAGAGTGTTATGGTCTCAGCCTAGTTCACAGCAACCTCAGATTTCTGTATTCAAGCAATCCTCCCTCAGCCTCCCAAGTAGCTAGGACTACAGGTGCCTGCCACAACACTCAGCTAATTTTTCTGTTTTTTTAGTAGATATTGGGTTTTCCTCTTCAGCTGGTCTCAAATTCCTGAGTTCAAGCAATCTTCCTGCTTCGGCCTTCCTGGGTTACAGGCATGAGCCACTGTGTCAGCCAGCAAAACAGACAGATAGTAAATATTTTAGGCTTTATGGACCTTATGGTATTTGTCACAGCTTCTCTTTTGTTACAAGGTGAAAGCAACCATACAAAATACATGGACAAATGGGCAGGGCTATGTTCCAGTAATACTGGAAAAAAACTGACAACAGGCTGGATTTGGCTAGGGGCCTGAGTTAGCCAACCCCCGCCATCTTAGACAAATCCATTAGATATCTCCTCTCTCAGTAAGAAATTTAAATTGCTTCAGATCTCCATGCAAATGTATTCATTATGAAGTTGCCTTCCTGACATATGAGTTTACTGGAAAAATTTAAATTTCCAAAGCATTTTATTTATTGTTGTCCTTTTTATCACAGCTTCAACAGACTCCCCTGCTGCTACTGTTGACTCAGAAACAATAACACTAAACAGTGGAACACTACAGACATTTGAGATTCTTCCAGTGAGTAATACTTAATAAAGTACCATTTTTGTGCATAAGGAAGGGTATTTGGTATTGTTTGTAGAAATGTTATCATATAAGCAAATGAAATAAAAAAAATCTGAGGCCAGTTAGAGCACACCTAAATCAGGCTTCTGTTTGTTTGTTTTTTGTTTTTTTTCTTTCTGCAGTTTTGGCCAGGGCTGGGTTTGAACCGGACCAAGACGCCCTACTCCTTTGAGCCCCTGGCTTCTATTTTTATATTTAACTTTAATCTGCTTTTTTATCTGTATATATTCCAAAATGGTGTTTAGATGTAGCATAAAGGGCATACTATAAATTCATGCTGAGTCATAAATTTATAACCAAAAATTCATATTAGTTATTTGAGGAAAAGTTAGTGAACAAACTAACTGTGGGCTGCTTAACAGCATTCATTCAGTAAATACTGTAACAGCCATTGGGGATACTTTATTTATGTATTATTTATTTTTAGACAGAGTCGCACTCTGTTGCCTTAAGTAGAGTGCCGGCACATCCTAGCTCACAGCAACCTTGAACTCTTGGGTTCAAGCAGTCTTACCTCAGCCTCCCAAGTAACTGAAGTACAGGCACCTGTAACAATAGGTGCTTTTTTTTTTTTTTTTTTTAAGTAGAGATGAGGTCTCACTCTTGATCGGCTGGTCTTGAACTCCTGACTCAGGCAATCTACCTGCCTCGGCCTCCCAGGGTGCTGGGATTACAGGTATGAGCCACTGCGCCTGGCTGGTATATAAAATTTAAAAGTCTTAGTGCTAGGGCGGCACCTGTGGCTCAAAGGAGTAGGGCACTGGCTCCATATACCGGAGGTGGCAAGTTCAAACCAGGTCCCAACCAAAAACTGCAAAAAAAAAAAAAAAACGTTAGACACAGACCAAATGATCTACCTAGTCTAATCCCAGATATATCTAAGAGAAATGAAAATACCTGTCCAATAAAAACATACATGAATGTTTATAGCTTTATTCATAACAAAAACTAGAAACAATCCAAATGTCTTGATCAGCTGAAAATGGGTAAATAAGCTGTTGCCATACAAATATTATTAGGAATGAAATACTTTCTACAACAAAGTTGTGCTGTTTGGTTTCTTTTACTTAAAAAACCCAGATAGCACAACTTACCACATAGTATATGGTGCCCATTTGAAATATGCAGAACAGGCAAATCTGTACATACACAAAGTAGATTAATAGTTACTTATGGCTATAGAAAAATGGACATGACTGTTGATACCCTGCTTTCTCAAACAAGTAAACCTAGAATTAGTTCATATTTCATGAGGAAGAAAATAGAAATTTAAATTACATCAAGATTGATTTTTTTTTTTTTTTATGAAGGACACAGGGATATTAGTACCCAAGTTTATTCATCCTCTCAGGAGGGGTCATGACGAAGGTAGCAAAAGGTTTTCTGTCTATTTTTAGAACTTTTCCTGGCAGTTTACTTAACCTTAGCCTCAGTTTCCTAATGCAGTGGTCTCCAAAATGGGAATGTATAAGATAAAACATTTGACAGAGGGGAAAACAGAACTATTTTTTAAGCTTCCCCCCTAGTAAACAAAATACACACATAATTTTGGAGTGTGTGCTCATGTTTTTACTTACGGGATCACAATGAAATACTGAGAAACTTTTAATTTACTAATAGGGGATGATAATAATACCTCAGATTTGTGAGAATTAAATGTATTTAAACATTAAATAAAAAGTACATAAAGTATTTACAGTATTCCTAACCATAGGCGATTACTGCCAACCATTTAGGATAATGATTAGCTTTCACTTTTGTGGAAAGGAAGGAAAAACACTCAACCTCCATGGAATGCTGGGCACTTTCTAATCGTTTCTAACTATAACAATTCTTCCCATGAAAAGCAGTTATTATCCTCACTTAAGCAATAATGAAACCTATATTCAGAGGTTCAGTACACAGGGGTGTTGTTATGGCTAAGTCCACAGGACTACATTAGAATAAAAAGTAGGCTATGTCATTTTAACATCCAAGATTTATTTTAAATACAAATACTTTTCCCTTTAGGATATCAGGATAAACCTAACTCAGATTTTTATACAGAAGCTTATAGTCATGAAAGATTAGTGAATATTTGTTATACTTCCTTTAAAAATCTTAGAAGATAGGTGTATTATTAGTTAACCAGCTTTTCTTTTTTTTTTTTATTGTTAAATCATAGCTGTGTACATTAGTGCAATCAAGGGTACAATGTGCTGGTTTCATATACATCAAACTGTTCAACGTAGCCTTCATGGCATTTTCTTAGTTATTGTATGTAGACATTTGTATTCTGTCTTTTGTAAGTTTTGCCTGTACCCATTCTAAGATGCGCAGCTTTTCAAATAAGAAAATTTTCCTTAAGTAGAATATTGCTAATGGCTATTTCTCTACATTTTTCTTTAATATAAAAAATATTTCCTAAAATATATTAAAGAAAAAGTATGTTCAAATAAACACTGGTGTTGTGCCTTTTTATACAAGATAGGAATTTCTTTTTTTTTTTTTTTTTTTAACTAGAGAGATTATCAGTTTTTATGTGCTGTAGAGAAAGGATAAAGAGGGATAATCGGTTGTGCTGGGTTACCACACTGGAAAGTGTTCTTGCAACTATGTTTTGGTGCCCTAAAACAAATTAGCTAAGACCAGATCACAGAAATACATGGGAGCAAAGAGCATTGTAAGTGTCTTGCCCTTAAACCTCCAAGATGAGTAAAGACTTGAGACGAATAAATAGTAAAGATAATTATACTCTTCATTTTATTACCTGTTCATGCCTTCACAGTTGGTAAGTAGGTTTGTGACTAGTAAAGTCAGAGCCTGTTTTGTTTATAAAAGCAAATTTAATCATAGTCTGTTGAACTCTTTTTCTTTTTCCTTTAGTCTTTCCATTTACAGCCCACTGGTACTCCAGGCACCTATCTACTTCAAACAAGCTCAAGCCAAGGCCTTCCCCTAACTCTGACTGCTAGTCCCACAGTAACCCTGACTGCCGCTGCTCCTGCTTCTCCTGAACAGATCATTGTTCATGCTTTATCCGTATGTTACATAAATTACTTATTTTTGAGTACCTGTTATACACCAGGATTAGATGGTACAAAATATAAGCATCAAACTATGAGGTAGACCAGTTACCTAAACAATTCTTCCTACTGCTATTGACCAAGTACAATGTTTTATACCGTCACTCTGCCTTAATTGGTATTTCTCCCTCAACCTCTGTATCCTCTAATATGAGATGGATGCACACTGGAATAGGTCATTAGGAGAACAAGGGCCCTAGCAGGCAAAAAACCAGGGGTTCTAGAAAAGTGGTACCATTGCAGTTCCAGAGGTGAGATGTGGGAAGGGGTGATAGTGGGGTATCATCTACAAATGTCATTTGTCATATAACGTAAATCTAATAGGTACTTTGTCATTTTCCCATTGATAGTTTTTCTTTTAATGTTTTATAGCCAGAACACTTATTGAACACAAGTGACAATGTAACAGTGCAGTGTCACACACCAAGAGTCATCATTCAGACTGTTGCCACAGAGGACATCACTTCTTCCATATCCCAAGCAGAACTGACAGTAGATGGTGATATTCAATCATCTGATTTTCCTCAGCCTCCAGATGCCCTAGAAGCAGATACTTTCCCAGATGAAATTCATCACCCTAAGATGACTGTGGAACCATCATTTAATGATGCTCATATATCCAAATTCAGTGACCAAAATAGCACAGAACTGATAAATAATGTCAGAACAGAAGAAGAAATCTCTGACACCGACCTTAAACAAGAGGAGGAATCACCCTCTGATTTAGCCAGTGCTTATGTTACTGAGGTAAGTTGCAGTAAGGGAACAGTTGAATGGGTTCTTGCCTTGAGTTTCAAACCTATAGTTTGGAAGGAGCTTAGCAATAATTTAGAAGGATATTCTCTGGTACCTTCCTTTTTCTTAGGCTTATGTAAGTACAAATCCTTATCTCTGACCTCACAAATATCCATGAACCAACCATGTTGCTGACAGAAGTGCAAGCACAGATCTTGAGACAGTTAAAAAAAAAGGAGAAAACTATGTTGTCTTAACGACAGTTCTCACTAAAACTTGTCCCTGTCTACCTGCAACAGATTGAGAGAAATGTTTCTTGGAACCCATTAAAAAGCATTTTCTTGAGTAGTTAATGGTTCAATAACTTTAGGGACCTTATTATGCCACAGTGTAACACATATTCTTGTATATTCTGGTGACCTATAACTGAATTAGTTGTCTTAAGTTATTTTTTAATAACTAGTACATTAAATTCTGAGGTCATTGAAGACCTTAAAGTTTCATTTCTTTATGTTCTAAATTTAAAATAGGTATGTTTGAGCATTAAGTCCTGTCCAATGTTATATGTATGTGGGATCTTAAGGAAATCTAATAAAGAATGAGTCAGAATCTTTTTTTCTTTAATATTGTTTAGGATTTAGAATCTCCTACTATAGAAGAACAAGTTGATGAAACAATTGATGATGAAACAATACTTATTGTTCCTTCACCACATGGCTTTATTCAGGCATCTGATGTTATAGATACTGAATCTGTCTTGCCTTTGACAACACTAACAGGTACTGTAATACAGCTCTTACCATGTGTTTGATGATAAGAGTTTTTCTTAAAGGGGAAGAATTCAGGCAGTCAGATATTTAATTCGGTTGTTTTAGTCTTGCTTGATCCAACAATAAAGATACTAGTGTTCTGACACTTAGGTAGAATACTTTAAATTCTTGACATAATTTAAAGAATAAATATGTACATGTAAGACTAACTTGAAACTATTTCAGATCCCATACTCCAACATCATCAGGAAGAATCAAATATCATTGGATCATCTTTGGGCAGTCCTGTTTCAGAAGACTCAAAGGATGTTGAGGATTTGGTAAACTGTCATTAGGTAATTCTTAGAAACAGGCAGTTCAAGTGAAGAAGCCACATGGTTAATCACAGCATCTTTAAGGAAGTAGGAACAACTCAACCTCAGGAAGTTTAATTTATCATTTGAAATAGTTACAGTGCTTAAGCCACACATACTGTTGCTGCTATGACTTTTTATCTCCTTTAAATATGTCATCCAATGTCCAGTTCTACGACAGTGTGTAGTTGAGTGGACTATGGGAGTTTGAATTGAACTGTGTAGATCCCTATGCTAAGTGTTATAATTGTTAATAGGCAATTTCATTCACTTCAGATACTGAGAAAAGTTTGAAGTCACTGAAGTTTTAACTGCTATGGTTTCAAAACAGTACTATTCATCTCTAAATGTCAGACTCAAGTAGGCCGGGTAGTAATTTAAAGAAGTCATATCAACAGGTCTATCAGTGAACTTTAAAATTAAATACCATTACTTTGAGATTTGACCAGCATATAAATACAGAGACATAGGATGTTGTGGTTACACTGTTGGCAGTGAGAGCTGATTTAGGCAAGGTAAAGAGGAAAGCATTACAAGAGTTAACATTCACTACAGGTTTTTTACTACTTTAAAGGGAATATTGATCAGCATAGTAACAAAACCCACCAGAAGCTAAGCAATTTTCACCCCATCAGAAACCACTGTCAATAGTTTACAAGTTAGCACTTTGAAGTAAAATTAAACTAATGGATAAGGAGATAAAGTTGCCTATCCTTGATACCATGAGCATTTATTACATGTTTTGAAATATATAATTACCCGAAAAAGTTGGGGGTATTAAGAATTTGCCTTTCATTTAGTGCATTAACTGGCAGGGTACAATATACTTCCTCTCAAGGCAATTTCAAAAAACAAAACAAAACTTCCTTCTGTAACAAAGGGAAACAAATCAAGAGTCATTCCTATCCTAGAAAGGGTTAAGCCAAAACTAGCTACTAGAGCATTTAATGAACATGACCCCTATAGAAAAGCCACCAAAAAAAAATTGTATAAATTATTTTATTTATTACTGTAATTAGATCTTCACAATCAAAGTCTTTTCACCATCTGTGTTTTGTTAATGTGAAATTTAATTGTAGTTATAAGCAAAAGTTGGTTGCCTAGGGAACAATTGTATATTCAGTTTAACAGAAATAAAAGAATATTTGTCTTAAAATGCAAGATTGTTTGTTACATAGCCTTTTGCCATGCAGTTACATTATAAAAAATTTTAATTTCAAAAGTGAAAGTTGGAGTATTTTAAGTGTAGTATCAGCTCTTAAAGGAAAAGCAAAATGATCTATATGTCTCCCTTGCAAAAGGGAATTTAGATTTACAATTAACATGAAAATCATGTATCAGACTTCTGCAGGAGATTCTTCAGCATACCTTATCCAACAATTATTCGCTGTTCTATTTTGTCAAATTGAAGAGTCCTGGTAAGTATTTCTCCTGGGTAGCCTCACCTTCCCACATCATGGAAGTATAGGTTTGCACATATACATAACATGATGATAGAAAATATGATATAATAAATGAGTTTTCTAAATTTTGGTTCTAAGTCTCCTTGTCGATACCAGTAGATCTACAAAAGAAGAAATAAAAAGTTTAATAGCCCCTAGGCTAACTATTAAAATTTAATACACAACTAATTCATTATAAAACATTTAATGACACAGTCGCCATGATTTCTGAGACCAGTATACCCAGAATTTAATTCTTATTTTTGATGAGTTTCCATGTCCAAGATTACATAGTTCTACTTTTTCAGTTTTCTTTTTGAGACTGAAAAAAGTGAAAAAAGTGAGACTGATCTCACTTGATCACCATCGTGAGTCATAGCTCACAGCTACCTCCAACTCTTAGGTTCAAGAGATTCTCTTGCCTCAGCCCCCTAAGAGCTGGGACTACAGGCACTTCCCACAATTCCCAGTTATTGTTTTTTTTTTAGAGACGAGGTCTCACTCAGGCAGGTCTCGAACCTGTGAGTTCAGACAATCCACCTGCCTCTGACCTCCCAAGTGCTGGGATTACAGGCATGAGCCACTTCATCCAGCCTTCAGTTTACTTCTGTTCAAAACCTATATAGTTCACTAGTCATCTGGCTGGGTATCTATAAACATATACCTGGCTATTAGAGTAAAAGATACAACTCTTCTAAGTAGTGGACGGGAGAACAACTTTTAAATTTGTGAAATTGAGTCACATTGCCAATACAAAATACGGTTTCCATAATATGCATACAGAGAACTTTTATAAGTTTAGCACCCAACGGATGGTAAAAAAAATTAGTCAACATAGGGAAGTAGGATTATTGTATTCATACCATATACATGCTGCATGTCTGGTCAATAAAAATTAGGTCAACTTCGGGAAGTGGTCAACTATGGAGGTTCTAGTGTATTTGAATTAAATAGCTCATTTTAGCATGTTAGTCACTTCAAATTTTCAGGTGTGGGGACAGGAAGGTTCCCCAATGTGGGTTGAGCCAGTTCTTCCTTTCAGGTCACAGGAATATGGCAGGATTGATAAATTAGAGGATCAATAAATTAGACCATGTGGGAGATAACTCCTGGTTTAATCTATCATGATTTAAGCCCTGTGTAAATCAAAACAATTGTTTTCACCAGTAAGTTTATTCTGATTCTGCTTCTCAAGGGACATGAAAACAGCCAGCCAACTTAATGAATGAATGACTGAAGAGGAGCCACCACCATCTTTGTTTCTTTACTGTAAAAGAATGACCTATTTGTAATAAAATCAAACTTTTTTTTTTTTTTTTTTTGGCAGTTTTTGGCCAGGGCTGGGTTTGAACCCACCACCCCCGGTAATGGGGCTGGTTCCCTACTCCTTGAGCCACAGGTGCCGCCCAAAATCAAACATTCTTACAACAAGGACACAGCTTCAGTTTTAGGCCTTCCAAGAGATTTTAGTGTTAATTACTTCCATTTAGGGAGAGAAGCACATAGATTAAAATACACTAATTTTTGTGATTGTTAGAAATCCAGAATGCTCTCCCCCTAAGACCAGTAACTTGCATGAAGACAGTACTGCCCCTTAGGGTTACAATTTTAGTTTTGAGAAAAAACATTTTTAAATTTAAAACATTTTTTAAAAGTGCAATTATACTGAAAATTCTGACATTCTTTTGGGTGGGATGGGGGTATAATTAATACAGACCCAGCAGAACTGTCCTAAGCACTGTAACAAGCTTTCAAGAACACCACACTTAAATTCTAAACAGTACTCACAAGTATGCAGGCAGTAATACTACTCAAAGAGATGCAGACGGCAAAAAATATATTCAACGGTTTTGGAGGTACTTGAGGGAAAACAAAAGCACTGATCAGCGTTACCTGTATAGAGAGAAGTTGGGTAAGGACTTAAGAGTAATTCCAAGACTTGGTTAGGTTACAGTCAACTGCAGCTCGTGGGCCACATGAAGTGGTATGAATTGTATTTGTTCCCATTTTGTTTTTTACTTCAAAATAAGATCTGTGCAGTGTGCATAGGAATTTGTTCATAGTTTGTTTTTTTTTAAACTATAGTCCAACCCTCCAACGGTCTGAGGGACAGTGAATTGGCCCCCTGTTTAAAAAGTTTGAGGATGCCTGATCTAGGCAATATAATACTACAAAATGCTTCACACTACATAATTATATCTATCACCAGGTCTGTTTTCTGGAATGTTAAACGTATTTACAGCTATTTTATTAAGTTTCATATTGAGTTATTTTTAGTACTTCCACTTCTAACCTTTCCCTCATTTGTGAAAGAAGACAAAGTATCGGTAAAACTAGTAAATCTCCCCAAAAAAACCTCATTAACAAAGATTAAAAATCATGTAAAGCCTCATTCCCAGAATAAAGAAAAGATTATAATGGAAAAGGGTTTGGGGTGTTGGGGACAGACTCTTGCTCTGCCACTCGAGCCAGAGTGCAATGCATCATCGTAGCCCACTGCAACCTGGGCTGAAGTGATCCTGGGCTGCTTCCGCTTCCCAAACTGCTGGAATGACAGGCACGAGCCACCATAACCAGCCCTATACTAGAAGAATTTTTAGCCATTTTATTACTACAAAAAATGAATATAAGCAAAGCTGGTTTTGCTTTAAATATTATGAAAAATAGGGCATCACCTGTGGCTCAATGAGTAGGGCGCCGGCCCCATATACTGGAGGTAGTGGGTTCAAACCCAGCCCCAGTCAAAAAAAAAAAAGAAAAAGAAAAAACTGCAAAAATATAAAAAGTATGAAAAATACTAAAAGATGGGTTTCTAGTACCATAGCCAGGCACTGTGGTTTGCACCTTAGTCCCAATTGCTCGGGAGGCTAAGGCAGGAGAATCACTTGAGCCCAGGAGTTGGTGAGGTTGCTGTGAACTATAATGCCTCAGCACTCTACCAAGAGTGACACAATGAAACTGTCTTTAAAAAAAAAAAAATTAAGGTATTACCAGAAATGGGAAGTTAGGGTGGGTTATTAACCGAAAGAAGTTACTGGCACCTACCATTATTTTTCACACTTACAGGCAAGAAAACATGGCAAACTCCATTATCTAAAAACCAGGTAATCTGACTTGTATTATTTCACATATTCAAGTAGGGTTTAGGGGTGTAAACCAAATTAGCTACTCAAGTTGCCAAATGTAGTTTCGTGGTAATAAAACTGAATGATTTAATACATCACATACTCATGTCCTTGCCCCTTTTAAGTATTTTCTTTTGAGAGTTAACAACAGTACCAGCTTTTCAAACTTTGGCTCAGAGCCTAAGGCACAAAATAAAAATACTTACTAGAATCAATAAAGATGTTAAGCTGCCAACAACTAAATTGATGATTCGATCCTGAAAGAGAAAAAGAATTTCTAAGCCATGTGATGTGGACCCATGTCACTTTTTAATAACAGTACTACCAATTCTAGGTATTGGGGTGGTTTTTTGAACAAAGACACCAAGATCCTGCTCTCAAAGCTTTACACGTACAACTTAAGAACAGAAAACATATTGTGGGGAAAAAATGGCCAACTGGGGAAGGTTTTCTTGAAGGCACAGGACATTTACTCTGAAGTCTTGGTCTGAATGGGTAAGGGAGGCTTACAAATAATTAATGTGCTGCTAAGAATAATATGAGCAGAAGGGGAAGGACAGCACTGGATGGCCAGGCCAGAACTTCGGTAAAAATGATCAGGAATGAGACTAGATAGAACCTTTTTTCTTTCCTGCCACACATTCAAAATGTGAGTTGTCTTTGGCCACACATTACAATGGGAACACTAATGAATGCTGATTAACAAAAAAGAAAAAATGTACATACTTTTCTTAATGCCTGACATCACAGATAAGCAAAACAGTCCTCAATCTGCATCCAGCCCATAAGGGCTGCAGGTTCCACAACCCTGATTATAGAATATGCTGATGAGTTTGGACCAGTATTAGGTGCCCTTATCTAATCTAAAAAGAGAGATACTATTAGAAGGCTCATAGAATGCCAAGAATAGAAGTAATCTCAAAGACTATCAATGGGTTTTCCTATTAATAGTGAAACACCTCAATATATGTATTAAGAGAATAGAATGATTAAGTGAGGAACCTGGAGTCCTACCATCCACTGAGTTTTCCTGTCATTTTCATCTCCATCCCAACCAATACCACAGAATGTTTTATTTTTTTATTTATTTTGAGATAGTCTCAAGCTTTTGCTGTGAGTAGAGCGTCATGGCATCATAGCTCACAGCAACCTTCAACTCTTGGGCTCAAGCGATCCTCTTGCCTCAGTTTTCCTATTTTTAGTAGAAACGGGGTCTTGCTTTTTGCTCAGGCTGGCCAATCCTAATTTTACAAGTCAAAAGTAAAAATGTGGGTCCAATCTGATTAAATTATTTGCTAAAAGCCATATAGCAAGTTAGAAACAGCTTGAAACTAGGAATTCCTAAATCCTGGTCACTGGTCAGTAGTTCCCAGTGTAGGAACTAAGAAGTTAAATACAACAGGTTGATTAGGAAACACTATGAGTGCCAACTAGTTGAAAAGTCAAAGCTGAGCCTTCGATGAATCAGTAGTCTTAAAGACTGTTCTGATGAAGTCTGAGCACAGCAGGATGTGGAACTGGGCAGCCAATAACACCTCAGAGACGGGAAGAACACAGGAACAATCAGAGCAGCAAATGAATTCCCATTTCCAAACTATCTGCTTTTAAAGATGAGAATCCAAAGAAGCAGGCAAAGCTTATAGGGAAAGAGTAAGAAAACAAAGTAAAGAAAACAAAACAATTAAATTGGGTGTGCCTGATCTATCCAAGAACAAACCACAACTCTCCAGACCAGTGCCATTCCATTTCAAATGTCACAGGACAAAAGAAACTATAAACTCCAACCACAACCTACTAAACTTAGAGGACTCCAAACATAACCACCTCCTCTGCTAGAGAAACCCACAGGGCACACAGGAGCCTGAAATTAAGACCATTTGTTAGGGAAGAGACCCAGGGACAAGTCACCTATCAACCTGAACTTACTCCCACACTAGCGTGTGTTTAACAAAATGTGTATAAGGACAAAATCTGCTTAGGGGAACCCTACTGTTGCTTTAAGAAAAAGTTTCAACTACACTCCTTTATGTTCTATCAAGCAAGAACATCTGCTTCTCTACAACCTCATGGATTTGCAAACATTTAGGAAGATCTACATCCCTCACAACAGCTCTCCCAGCAAGCCAATAAGGACTTCAGGCGAGAGGTAGCCAAGAAAATGAATCACTCATTTGCAAATGGCACACAGCAACTTGCCCACCACGATCAAAGTAGGGGAAAAAAAGAACTAATGGTAAAAGAATACCAACTATGCCAAGGGTTTTCATGTGTCTTATCATCTTAAAAATCCTCAGATGAAATAATACGACTATTTTACAGGTGGTAAAACTGGCTCAGGAAAATTCAGAACTTGCCCAAGGTCTCAATAACCAAGTGATAAAAACAGGATTCAATGCCAGGCCTACCCAGCTTTCCCCAAAGAGAAGATTTCATTTGTACTCCTCACCAGAAGAACAACCTAGAATGGTACACTCCAGTTCTAGACAAAGCTGTCAGGTGGCAGACAACACTGCAAAAAGCCTGTTGGCAGAGTACTACAGTTAGTGATTATCTTTCAAGAATAAAGAT
The DNA here is from genome assembly GCA_963574355.1 of Loris lydekkerianus. Lineage (NCBI taxonomy): Eukaryota > Metazoa > Chordata > Mammalia > Primates > Lorisidae > Loris > Loris lydekkerianus. The sequence continues at coordinate 72,843 of CAUYPK010101808.1, read as the reverse complement.
TGTCTCAATGATTTTTTTTCCAGATTGTTGAATTTATCCACATAAGCATAACTAGTTTTCATCATTCTAATGAAAATAAACCTGTACTTCACTGAATATTTTCCAAGCATTTTTCCTGCCTGCAAGGGAAATATTCAGTCGCTGAACAGAATTCAAATCATCTTCATGAGCCTAAGTTATTATTATGATGCATTGGTTCCCCCTGGGTCTCCCAAGGAGGGATGGAATATTTAAGGTATGGCAGAAGTGTTTCTCACAATATTTTCTTTATCCAAACCAAGGCTCTGGCTTCCAACCCATTATCAAGGTAACCATAAATCCAGATCAAAGAAACAGCAGAATTAACTTTGGAAGCCCTCCCAATCCTAATGCTCTCCCTTCTGAACTCTTGCTACTCAAAGTATGGGCTTTGGCCCAGGAGCATCAGCCTCTCCTGAGAACCTGGCTGAAATGAATCTCAGGCCTCACCCCAGACCAACTGAACCATAATCTGGATTTTAACAAGATCACCTGGTAATTAGTGTGCACTTTTAAAACTGAGAAGCACTGCTCTAAAGTTTAGAGTCTAAAGTAAATCCTTTAGAATATTAAGTTCAAATCAGAGTGGAGGCTGGGCACAGTGGCTCACACCTATAATCTTTTAGCATTCTGAGAGGCCAAAGCAGGAAACTGCCTGAATTTAGGAGTTTAAAAACCAGCCTGAGTTTTTTATTTTTTGAGAGTTTTAAACTTCGTAACTTATTTTTCCTCCCAAGAAGGTTTGAACAGATGAGAATCAGCTTGGATCAAAGATAGGATAAAACAGTGGTTCTCAACCTTCCTAATGCCGCAGCCCTTTAATACAGTTCATGTTGTGGTGACCCCCAAACATAAAATTATTTTCGTTGCTACTTCATAACTGTAATTCTGCTACTGTTAAAAATTGTAATGTAAATATCTGATATGCAGGAGGTATTTAGGTGGCCCCTGTGAAAGGGTCATTTCACCCCCAAAGGGGTCACGACCCACAAGTTGAGAACCCCTGGGATAAAAGATTTAGGATATCCCTCCCAAGAAAGACTGTATGTACATATGATTTTGAGAAAGTCATTTATTTATGCATTTAAGCATCTTATTACATTTCAGCTGCAAATACAACCATAAGTAAAACCATCTCTACCCTCCATATGTTTACCCCATCCACAGCTCTGGAGAACACTAAGAAGAAAAGGAGAGAGGTATCTTGGGCAATCAGGAAAAGACTACAAGATAAAGTCAAAACCTGAAAGAGAGCTAGCAGATGAGTAAGGAGAAAGATGGTTTATGAAGAGGAACTCCACAAAGATCCAGGGGAGAACAAAAGCACTGCAAAAAAAAAAAAAAAAAAAAAAAAAGAATGGGCCAATGGACAGAGTTGATAGTTGAGCAAATTTGCAAGAGCTGAGAAGAAAGGAGCTGGGATGAAATGTATATGGAGATCAGCCCCTGCCCAAAAGAGTCACGTCTTTGTCTTCCTTTGAAATAAGGAGGAAAAAGATGGACATATATGCAAATGGCTTGTGTCTGGGGTGGTATTAAGTAATCCTAGGAAACAAGTAGGAAATACATTATCACAGTTTACCAATGGGTAACTAGGTTCACTAAGTCTGACTGATTTGCCCAAGATCACACACCTATCAAATGTTCTTTGCAAAATCTAAGCCTAATGAGTTCAAAAGCTCTAAGAGTCTTTAGAATAATATATATACACACTAAAATTAGAGCCACTGGCTAAATGAGACCTAAAAAGGATCCCTTAACCAATTTTACCTGTCAAATGAGATTGGGCCAAGTGATACCCAGTCCCTTCCAGTTTTAACAATTTATGGTTTTGAATCATCAGTTCCAGATTCCATGTGGACAGAATAAATGGCCTATTCCCTAGTGATTCACCAGCAAGGGAGCCCCATACTTGCCTGGAGTGTCATTAGCTAGCATCTTCATACAACAGAGAGAACCCCAAACTCATTTCAGATGCTCAGATGGTAATGATGACTGTAGGAGGAAATTGGCAATAACATCCCAAATATCCAAAAGCTAGCATCCGTCCCCAGATCCCTGGAAATATTCTGGTTCTGGAGAGTCTGGAATGCTAACAAGTGATATCGTGTTCAACCTTCCATTACCATGGCAATTTATGTTTTACCTACTTCCAAAATGGACTTGAAGGGCTTAGGCTACTATAATAAAACCCTAACCCATTTAAGCAACAATGAAAAGTCCAAGGCAAAATTCCTAAAGTGATTTGGGGAATGGAAAGAAGAAGTAAAAGAAAAGGTTTGGCTAAAGAATACATTTCTGATTTAAACTCAAATGTTAGTATGAAGATTCCTGGCAACCAAGTGAATTGAAGTACGACAGGCTTTTAACTTCTCACTAATAAAATTAAGCATATTGGATCATTAGGAGAGAAAAATTTATCACTCTAAGCAGAGTTAGTCCCATGAGTTGTTACAAATACAGGAACACACAAAAATGCAGCTATTTCATACCCAGCATTTCTTACACTGGTCCAAGAGGAAAGCTGAAGACATGATGTCAGGTCACAGTTCCTAAAACAATGAGCTGTGGTTTGGGAGGGGGGATGGTTAAAATGCCACTTCCATTTGGATATTTATCCTTCTGAGCTCAACTCAAACATCCTCCACTGTCAATCCTTTCTGGACACTTCCCCCTCAGGATATGACATGTTTCTCTCACAGAGTTCCCAGCTCACTCCGCCCAGACATTACACTTACCACACTGAAATAAAATATATTGCCTGTGGACTCCTGGAACTGCAGATAGTTCCTAACCCTATATATATATTACTGTGTCTTCTCAATCTGGTAACAGAGACAGCTACTAGTGACTAACATGTGGGTAGTGTACACAGCATGGATACACTGGATAAAGGGATGATTCATGTCCCAGGCAGGATGGAGCAAGATTTCAGCATACTACACAGAACAGTGTGTGCAATTTAAAACTTAAAAAACTTAAAAATTGTTTATTTCTGGGGGCACCCGTAGCTCATGCTCTGGGGCTAGTGGGTTCGAACCCCATCCGGGCCTGCTAAACAAACAGAAAAACCTGGGTGTTGTGGCGGGCACCCATAGTCCCAGCTACTAGGGAGGCTGAGGCAAGAGAATCGCTTAAACCCAGGAGTTTGAGGTTGCTGTGAGCTATGAGGCCAGAGCACTCTACCAAGGGTGACAAAGGGGGACTCTATCTCAAAAAAAAAAAAAAAAAAATTGTTTACTTCTGTGATTTTCCATGTAATATTTTCAGTCCATGGTTGACCGCAGTTAATTGATACATAGGAAAGCAAAACCTTGCATAAGGGAAGAGTATACTTATTTCCCTCCCCTACAGTGTGGTACACTGCTGGCACTTTACAAATGTTGGTTAAATGACAGAATTATAAAAGTAAAAGCGGCCAATAACACTGGTCCCTCTCACCAAGAAAGGCTACTCTCCCCACTAATCTGGAGCCTTACCCACCAGAAGAGAAATGTGGCCTGGCTGCTGCATGGTGGGAACTCAACAGCACAGCAGCCCAGGAGAGTCATGGCTCACCAGCCACAAAAGCCTACAACACCGTAACAGCTTCCCTGGCAAGTCTCTGTTGAATGCAAGAAAATAGCAATAGTAAAACCATAGCAGCTCTGGGGTCCAGGTTTTCCTAGCTTAGTACAAGCCCAGTTACTCACTTTCTGCCAGAGCAGGATCAAGCACTGATTTCCAATGCACCACAGCTCAAAAATCAGCTGATGAGTTTGTTCTCTCCAGCAATGCTTCTTGATATTCCCAAGAAGGAGCAGGCAAAGCAACACAGAAAGCTCCTTGCAGAAAAGACAAACCCTGGATGCACAATGCCATAAAAACACTCCCTCCCACATCCCTGAGGGAGAAGGTGGACAGGGAAGGGAGATTGAAACTCCATTTTTGGTGTTAACTTTAAACTTTGTGTGACTCTACAAGTCATCCTCAGGCAGCACCACAGAAAGCCCTACAGAGCCACATGCCTCCCCCGAGGGGCTCCCGGTTCTATCCAGGTTAGTCTTTCCACACCTGCTAGTGTTTTCCCGTCAGCCATCCTACCTCTGAAAGCTGTCCCACGTGAGCAAACCGTATCCTGGACTACCCAGAGCTCCCCTGAGCCCTGATGTTCCCCTGCTGCCCTTCTCTGAATGCTGTCCCCAGTAGAGCCCATGTTCCCATGTACTCACCCTGGCTCACTGCACGGGGAAGGGGTGGGAGGCCAGGGTGTTCAGCTCCACAGGCTGCCTTAGGATGGCAATTTCAGTAACATCCTGTGTTTTTAAAATGTAGGTCCCTGGGCAGCCTCTGGTCAACCTCTTCACTTCCTCTTTTCAGTTACCACAATTATTTAACAACCACCATGCCAAATCCCTCTTCCTGCAACCCTCTACCCTCCCTCTTCTACTGCCCTTCACTGGCCTTCACCCACATGCATTGACTACAACTTTCCCAGTCTGTTACACCAAAGCTGACTTGAGGGCTCCTAACCAATTTCTGTTGAATGCAAGAAAACAGCAATAGTAAACCATAGGAAGCTCTGAGGCCCAAGTTTTCCTAGCATGGACTCGGCAGGTTCAGCAATGCACAGAAAACTCCCTGGTGAATGTGTCTGTCTGCTTTGATGCTTTCTTTGAAAATCTAGTCCCAAGTAACCCCCAAATCACTCCTAGACACGCACTATAAACCTTGCTCTGAAGCCTTTAATCTGTTAGTGCCAGTTTACTCCTTTACCTTGTAAGGTCGGGGGGAGCAAGGAGCATGCCTCACTTGTTCACAGGTGCACTGTGCCACCACACATGACCAGATGGCTGAAGTTCAGCCCAGTGCTGTACTCCAAGTTGTGTACCCTGGCACCAGCCTGCTTCCACCCAGAATCAGGAACACCTTTTTCTAAATCAGACAAAGCCAAGCCACATGCCTATGGGAGTTGCCACTACCCTGAATAGAAATAACCTTCTGATTGTACATAGGTGCCACCTTTGGGGTGGCTGATGGTACTGGCCATATCCCTCTGCCAACCATAGTATCCACTGATCAATGTTACTTGAAAGAACTAACTGGGTTCACTATAAATTCACATTTGCTATTCTCAGCCAGGCCTTCAGTGTATTTCTTTTTTTTGGAGACAGAGTCTCACTTTGTCGCCCTCGGTAGACTGCCGTGGAATCATGGCTCACAGCAACCTCTAGCTCTTGGGCTTATTTGATTGATTCTCTTGCCTCAGCCTCCCAAGTAGCTGGGACTACAGGCACCCAGCTATTTTTCTGTTGCAGTTTGGCTGGTGCCAAGTTCAAACCCACCACCCTCAGTATATAGGCCCAGCGTCCTACTCACTGAGCCACAGGCGCCACCCCCTTCACTGTTATTTCCTTGGCTTTTTTTTTTTTCCCAGACAAGGTCTCCCTCTGTCACCCTAGCTAGAGTGCAGTGGCATCATCATAGCTCACTCCAACCTCAAACTCCTGGACTCAAGTGATCCTCCTGCCAGGCATGTGCCACCACACTAATTTTTTTTTTTTTTTGAGACAGAGTCTTACCTTACCCTTTGAGACAGTGTCAGGTTCACTAGAGTGCTGTGGTGGCAGGGCTCACAGCAAGCTCAAACTCTTGGGCTCAAGCAATCTGTTTGCCTCAGCCTCTTGAGTAGCTTGGACTACAGGTGCCTGCCACAACGTCCAGCTCTTTTTAGAGAAAGGCTCTCACTCTGGCTCAGACTGGTCTCAAACTCCTGAGCTCAAGCAATCCACTTGACTCGGCCTCCAAAAGTGCTAGGATTACAGATGTGAGTCATGACGCCTGGCCTTAATTTTTCTATTTTTAGTAGTGATGGGGTCTCGCTCTCCCTCAGTCTGGTCTCAAACTCTTGACCTCAAGTGATCCTCCTGCCTCAGCCTCCCAGAGTGCTAGAATTATAGTTCTGAGGCACCGCACCTGGCCTTCCATGGCCTTTTATTTTGCGCTGGATCCTGGCTCTCTCCAGAAAGTGGTTTGAAGCTCCACTTTCCCTTAGGTTCCCAGTTCCACTCTCACAGCCTTTACTTCAGTAGGCATCCTTATAAAACAAGATGCCAACAGAGAGGAATGCTCCTCCCCAACCCCCATTCCTTCCAGCCTGAAAAGGACAGAAAAGCAATCTTATTTCTCTGCCAGTCCTGCACCCATGTCCCGGCTCATCTCATTATCTCCACCCTTACCTCTATATTGAATCCCTCCCTCAAGGAGTCCATCTAAGGCCTCAAAATCTCAGGTCCTTCCAACGTAAGAGCCTTCCTCCCATCCTGGTTACCACTTTGATGTTAAACATTCATTCTCTACTCTTTCTACATGCTAAGAGGTAGGAAGAAAATAAAACAGTAGATGAAGTGTGGCCAGGGTAGAGATGGGGGCTACTTTTAAAGGAGAGGTTGAGGAACCCTCCCTGAGGATGTGATAATTGAGCAGACTCTGTCCATGCTTTAATTTGGTTCACAGGCTGCACAGCTCTGCCTAAACAGAAGCTTCCTCTCACACTGTCACCAAAGACAACCAGAGGGACAGCATCGCCACAGGTAGAAAGAGAGGAGACATCTTGTGTCACTGGCTAACTTTAGGGCATGGTGAAGTCTGACCACAGGTACTATGTTCTGAGATTTTCCTAAGGATCACCAGACTGAATGGTTCTGACAGCAGAGATGCATGAAAAAGCATTTATGAGAACACAGGTACAACCGCCCTTACAACTCTCACTCTCTGAACTCTCTCTCTCAAACACATAAACTCCACCGCTGCTTGTGGGTCTAAACACCAACTTCTTCCTCATTTCTAGGTAGAGAAAATAATGTAGGGCCAGGCGTGGTGGCTCATGCCTGTAATCCCAGCGCTTGGGAGGCTAAGGTGGGTGGATTGCCTGAGCTCACAGGTTTGAAACCAGACCAGCCTGAGTCAGAGAGAGACCTCGTCTATAAAAATAGCCGGGCCCTGTGGCGGGAAGCCTATGGTCTCAGCTACTTGGGAGGCTGAGGCAAGAGAATTACTTGAGTCCAAGAATTAGAGCTTGCTGTGAGCTGTGATGCCATAGCACTTTACCAAGGGTGACAAAGTGAGACTCTGTCTCAAAAAAAGAAATGTAAAGACATTTACTCACTTTTCCCTTGTTTCACAGATTCCCATTTAAAGCATCTTTCCATTGTGAATATTTCTACATACCCATAGTGAAAGATTTTCCTTCTCAAGCATTTCAAATGCATGCACCTGAAATACATTATTTTCACTGAAGCACCATTTATGGAAATCAGAACACAGTAAAAAAGAAAACACCTATTCCATACATTTAAAGGAGAAAATAGCCCTTCGAGTCGGTGCCCACAAGAGGTACCTGAATTTGATGTGCTCCAAGTTTCAGAGTGGGAGGCACAGTGCAGACTCTGAGGTAGGAGCCTGACCAACCTGATTTAGACTTATTCTCCTATCATATGCCTGCCTGGGGCCTTGGATAAGTCACTTGATTTTTAAGCTTTTATACATATTTCTGCAGTAGTCGAACATGGGCTTGCAGTAAGGATTAGGAGACAACACACATAAAGCCCCTACAGCACAGTCCCTGACATCTAATAGAAGGCTGATAACTGGTAGCTAATATGGTATTGGTACTGTTTAATGCCGTGTCTGAGGGGCTCCCTTCAGAGCTAAGGGAACTGGACCCAAAATTTAAAGCAGTCTCAATTTCAAATGCATTGCATCACTCCCATCAGGGCACTCAGGTTTGGGGGGGATAGACAGAGTCTACCTCTGCTGCCCCCAGTAGAGTGTCCTGACATCAGAGCTCACGGCAACCTCAAACTCCTATGCTTAAGAGATCCTCTTGCCTCAGCTGCCTGAGTAGCTGGGACTACAGGCATCCACCACAAGGCCTGGCTAGTTGTTTTTCTATTTTTAATAGACTAGAGACAGGGTCCTAATCTAGGCTTGGGCTGGTCTCAAACATCTAAGCTCAAGCAAGCCACCCATCTCAGACTCCCAGAATGCTAGGATTACAGGCCTGAGCCACTGCGCCCTGCCAAGACACTCAGGTTTATCAATCCTTTTAGTGGTTCAGAAAATATGTTCACTATACTTATACATATCCAACGGGCTGACCATAAAAAAATTAAAAATGACTCACTTCAGCAGACCCAGTCTACTACCGAAGACCTGCAAAAATCATATCTACAGGGAGTTTCCTCCCTGTAGACCAACTGCTTAGTTTGAAAGGCCAGGCCTCAGCTGAAGTTGCTTTTGTACAATTATGTCTTACCCATTTACTCCTGGCTACTCTCCCAGAAAGGCAGATGACTTAGTTGAATGACAGCCTTAAGTAGCCCCTCCTGTTTTGATATCCAGCATATCCAGATTTCTAAACACCAGCCCCTGCCTTTCTACTTTGACTTCAGAATGTCCCCAAGAATACAGGTTACTTTTTGGTGATGGTAAATTCTCACATCCCTTAAAAATTAATGTACAAGAAGTCAAGAACTGGGGAAGGCTGTGCCCAGTGCCAAGCAGACTACAGAAGTGAGGAAACTGACACCTGTCCTCAGAAAGCTGACTGGGAAGGCCAGACCTACACAAGCCCCTCGCAGCACAGGAAGCAAACGTCAGGGGCATCTCTGACAGCAGGCTCACCAAAGGGAAGAGGGTGGCTAGAAGGTTCTAACACAGGGAATGAGATGGAGCAGACTCAGATACTTAGACAAGAGAGGGCACCACAGAAAGAAGAAGAGCATCTGCAAAGAGCAGGGAGACAGCTAAAGGAAAGGAGCCAGCATACAGGCACTAACGTGCACTGCACTGACATGGGGTCAGGGGAAGGCCCGTGAGTGACCCTCCCTGTGCACCAGCACCCTCTAAGGTTGTTCCAAACATATCAATGCCTGGACTCCAGCCCCAGAGATTTCAGTCGTGTGGTCTGGGGGTGGGAGAGAGAAAGCAAACAGAGTAGGTGAGAAAAAGTCAAGTCTGTTTGTCCTTAATGACTTCTGTAGCACAAGAAACAACACAGTAGTATGGCAGGTTGGATGAGAGTAGAGGAGACAAGTGTTTCCAGTCCCTGGGGCAACTAGCCCTGCTTTGAGAGACAGAAATGAACTCAGAGAATCACCTAGAAGCTCTGTAAGGAAGAGAGAAGCTAGAAGCCTGCACTCCTCAGAGGACAGCCTTGTGGGCTCTAGACAAGGCAAAGAGAGGGAACGTGGGCACAGATACAGCAAACTTAACCATAGCTTCATTCTTAACAGCCAAAAAAAAAAAAAAAAAAAGCATGAAACAGCACCCTCACCACACAGTATTTTTTGCAGAGACCAAATGCTGTAAGTCCGAATTGCTTGACTAGGACTACTATTTTTTTAACTAGGGATATGTGGCTGCAGTTAGCTGCTTTTGCCTTTGGAACCAAAGATCTAAACCTCTGAGCCCATTATTTTGGTCCTTCCTCTCCTTAGCAACTGTTGGGAAGTTCAGCTTATGCACTTTCTCCCAAATTCACTCGCTTTTCATATGTCATATCCAAAAAGGTATGAAAGGACAAGAACTGTCTCTAACCTTCTTAGAGAATGAATCATTTATTTTGTGATCACTGAACATCAATAGAATAGGCTGATCTACAAACCAGCTCAGACTACATCCCAAGTGAAAAGTTTATCCTTTTCTCATTTGCCACAGTTATGAAATACTGATTAGCTTTCTCCCACTGAGAAAACCACCCCGTCTCCCCTCCTAGGTTCACCAGTCTAAACCAGCTGAAACTGACTTCAGAAGATTTGGCAGCCAGCTAGCAAATCAAGATGTCAAGATTGACTCCCAAGCCCTGAAAGTAAGTTAATGCCCTCCTATTACATGGACAGTGGGAAAGACTGCCCAAACTGTGTGTTGTCCTAAAGCAAACTTTCAAAGGCAGCTGTAGACAGAAAAGAGGGGTATATCTCCATGTTTTAGTTCACACTAGGGGAGGGAAAAGGAGGAAGGACAAGGGAAGGAAATTCCTAGAGCTATGTTTCCTAAAGTACATCCTGTAGAGACCTGTCTAGTGAATAGTGGGGGCTGGGTGGTAAGCACTGTGTAAAGCATTAAGCTAGGGATAAAAAGGCCACACACCAGAATAGTTTAGGAAGCACTATCACCCACCCTCACCGACGATAGTTACAATAAAAATCGGCACATTAAAGCTTCCAAAAGTCCCATAATAAACAAAAATGTTTCACGACTATGACTGTGAAACTATTATGACTTCAGATGCTTTAGAACTGTGCTATACGATATGGTAATACAGGCTGAATATCCTTTATCCAAAATGCTTGGGACCAGAGGTGTTTCCGATTTCAAACTTTTTTGAATTTTTGAATTTGCATATAAATGAGATATCTTGGGAGTGGGACCAAGTCTAAACATGAAATTCATTTGTTTCAGATACATATTATATACATAGCCTGGAAGTAATTTTATACAATATTTTTAATAATTACGTGCATAAAACAAAGTTTGGGTTATGCACTTACATGTGGAATTTTTCACTTGTAGCACATCAAGTTGGTACTCAAGTTGGATTTTGAAGCACCTCAGATTTCAGATTAGGGGCGCTCAACCTGTACTAGCCATGCACTGAGCACTTGTAACTAGTGCTAATCCAAAGTGAGATGAGTGGTAAATGCAAAATATACATTAGATTTCAAAGAATTAGGACAAGAAAAGATGGTAAAAAATCTCCAGAGAAAGAAGAAGGGAGGGGGGTGGAGCCTTGGTGTGTGCCACACCTCTTGGGGGCAAGACAACATTGTAAGAGGGACTTGACCTAACAAATGCAATCAGTATAACCTGGTTTCTTGTACCCTCAATGAATCCCCAACAAAAAAAAAAAGAAAAGAAAAAAAAAAGAAAAGATTATAAAAAATCTCAAATTTTTGGGTGGCGCCTGTGGCTCAAAGGAGTAGGATGCCGGCCCCATATGCCCCAGGTGGCAGGTTCAAACCCAACCCTGGCCAAAAGCTGCAAAAAAAAAAAACCTCTATTTTTTATATTTTTATATTATATGTTGAAATGATGTTATTTTGGATATACAGCATTAAATAAAATTATTATAATTTCACCTGTTTAATACTTTTTTAATATGACTAGTAGGAAATTTAAAATATTATGGCTCACGTATAGTATTTCCATGGCTCACGTATAGTATTTCCACTGGACAGCACTCCTTTAGAAAATGCTAAGCCACAACACAGGCTTAAAACTTCAAATATTTGTCATTATCTTGACATCTGTGCCATATTTTTCTTTATTTTTTATTTTTTTGAGACAGTTTCACTTTGTCACGCTTGGTAGAATGCCATAGCATCACAGCTCACAGCAACCTCAAACTCTTGGGCTCAATAGATCCTCTTGTCTCCGTTTTTCATTTTTAGTAGAGACAGGGTCTCACTCTTGCTCAGGCTGGTCTCTGAACTCCTGAACTCAGCTGATCCAATGGACTCGGCCTCCCAGAGTGCTAGGATTACAGGTGCGAGCCACCACACCCAGCCTAATATGCCATGTTTTTCAACTGAGAGAGAAATACTATAGTTCAGAACCTGGGAACAGCTTAAAAGAGATGAACAAAGTATATGGACATTCAGACTAGAATTTGTAAGACAGTCCACCTAACAACATATAATGCCCAAAGCATCCAGGAATAAGGTCTTTTTCCTTGGAAGTGCTGGTTCACTGACAGAAAGTTTCCACTGTGAAGTGGCCATTGTGTCCAGTTTCCTGGCATCTAAAAGAGAGCAAGCTGGATACACCCACACAGAAGGGCCAGTGATGGATGGGTTTCCCAGGATCCCTAGGAATCCACTCACTCTTGCAGTCACTGTCCCCTGTGAAAATGGCTCCACTGTAACGTGTCCTATCCTTTCATTACTGAGGCCCCATTCCTGTGTCTTGTCTACTTCAGGCCCTCAAATTCTTCATTCACTGTGAATTAAGATGGATGCCTTTCCTCCCACAGATGTGGTATCTCGATTTATAAGAAACGCGGTGTTTTTTCTCCTACCCTCTGACCATGGGTCTCTCTCTTTTCTTCATTCTGTGGAATTTCTCTATGTCCAAACACCCTGTTAGCCTCTCAGAGGGAGCTAAAGGGAGAAATTTTGAGAAATCAGGAATTATTTACTATATGATTGACTTTTTCTCTGAGTAAATGAAGCCACTATATTATAATGCCCTAAAGTTGCCTAAATAATCTCAGGGCAATATACTCTTATGTTAAATAAGTATGCAATAAACATACATTCGGAGTAAACAATGTATTCAGAATAAAGTTCTTAGATGGATTTCAAATGGATATGGACCATAGGCAATAGGAAACATAGTCATTTGAAGTTTTGGTCCAAGGTGTTCAAAAAACAGAGACATTTCTAAGTATCTAATAAACCAGTATGTCCATTACCAAGTCATCACCTTTATATTACAAAGGTCAGAGGTGTGAATCACCCAGAACCCCAACTGTATGCCAAAATGTTAGGGTGTCACTGAACCTTTAAGCTCTTGTGACGGATGGCCAAACTTCCCATATAAAAGCAACCAGTTTTCCTTTGTACCCCAATGTCCCTGTTATAGCACAGATTCAACCACAAGACATTTGTCTACGTATTTTCCCCACCTGATCAGGTCCCTTGGATCCCTAGGGCCAAGTATATAATGCTCAAAATTTACAAAAACAGAACATCTACTAGACTAGCCATGCTTCTCAAACCAGGAGCACTATGGACTTGGATTATGCAAAGCCACAAGAAAAACAAGGTACATCTTCCTAGAGATCAAGCTTAATACATTTTCTTATTAAAACATTTTGAGAAAAGACAGTCAAGTTCCCTATCCTTTCTGCTACAGGTCTCCTGTCAAAGCTAAGAAATCCAAGAAGCCCCGGACTCTGTATGTACCTTACTTTTTGAGAAGATGAAAGCACTTAATTTGGGATCAAAGATGAAGGCCACTTTCTAGAGGGGAAAAAAGCCCAGGCTAATCATGCCTGAACTACTCAGAAGTTAATGCTGATCCCAGGAAAAGGGCTCTACTCAACTGTTGGCCCACCACAAAAGGCGTTATATTTTTAAAGGCATAGAATAATGTACTATAGCTGGTTTGGGTCCAGGTATCCTTTGACCACTTCCTGGAATGGAGGCCATCATCAATGAAACCCTCATTTCTTTGAGGAGGGTTTTCCTCGCTTTTTCCCTTTCTCCTCCTCGGCTGCTTCACCTCCCAGGAATAAACCCTAAGGATTCTATGTAAACAGGAATCTTTGGCTTTCTTCGGGAAGCTTGCCAGGGAAAGGGCAGCACGTCCGAAGCCTCTAGGTTAGTACTCCGGCTGCAGGCGCGGTTGTGCAACCACATCAAAAACTCCCCTCAAAGAGGGGCCTCCAACAGCGCAGAACTTTCTGAACTTTTCTACGGTCCCAGCCCTCAAGGCTCTTGGCCAACCTTGTCCCAAAGCAGGCGAAGAGTGGCAGAGCAAACAATCTTGAGAAGAAAGCGGGATTGCATATCCACCTTTCTTCCTGAAAGCGCTTCCAGGAGCCGCAGAAAGACCCAGCCGGGACTCCGGGCGCCGGGGCAGACACTCGCCCCACCCCCGCCGCAGCCCTCCCCCCACCCAACCCCCGACCCGCGCCCCACCCCGCCCTGCAGCCACAGGCCCCACTCACCTTGGCCGACGTCTCCCCAAACAGGGGTCTGTTGTCCAGGCCACTGGTGCCGTAGGTCCTGGTAGAAAAGTCCTCCATTTTGGGGTTTCTTCGCTCTCCCCAGGCCACTCAAAAGCGAGCCAGCATTACCTCCGAAGTCGCCGGCCCACAACTCCGACCGCCCGCACTCACCGCGCACGCATGGCCGAGCCCGGGGGCCGGGAGGCGGCGGCGGGTGGACTCTCACACCCGGGGCGCGCGGCCGCTCCGCCCTCGCCCCGCTCTCCTCCTCATCTTCTGGAGCAGCTGCTGCAGGAAGTGAAAGGAAACAAACACTGCGCGGTCGGCTCGGCGCGGGACGCCCCCGCCCAGCAGCTCCCACTTCCCCAAATCTCGGCCTCAGGCCGCTCGGCCCCCGGCTGCGGTTAGCGAGGTAAATGGGGGAGATCCCCACGCCTAGCCCGCTGCTCCACACAGTCATCACCCAGGCTTTCCACATTCTCTCCACGGAGCACATAAGCCTTCCGGAGTGAGGTCGGGAAAGTTGCGGTGAAGAACACATTAGGAGCCCCTCTCCCGGCCCTCGGCGCCTCCCCAGCCCCTCCTCTCCCAAGAGGCGGGAGAAGTGAAGTTGCCCGAGCACAGCTGAGCGCTCCGCACACCCCTCCGCCAGGCGCGGGTTCGGGTGACTGGCGCGGCCGCGCCGAGCAACTTAGATCCCCTCTCGCGTGCTGCACCCACGCAAGGGCGGGCGTGCTCGGCAGGCGCCGCGCCTGGGGCACAGCCTGGGGCACAGCGAGCGGGACTATCCCGCCACGGCCTTGCACAGATGGGCCGCCCCGCGCCCGCAGGCCAAACCTCGGCTTCTCGCTGGCTCGGGAGCCCTGGGAGCGCCGGCCCCGGGTGCACACCCTCGCCGGGATCCGGTGCCTAGGCTCGGGGACGCGGGCAGGCTGCGTGGGGTAAGAAGAGACCGTCAGTGCTGGCAGAGAGCCGGCGCTCGGCCCTCCGCTACGCCGCGGGTCCCAGCTCGCTCCCCCTAAGCTCCCGGGGCCGGGACCCGTGGCCACTGTCGCAAACCCGACCGGCCCGCCCTGCCACGTCACTGCCGAGGCTACCAATCCCTCGGGCCGAGGCGCCGCATTGGCTGCCGAGCTTAATTTCTAGAGGAGCCAGTTTATTCCCAGCAGTGCGGCCAATCTCCGCAGCTAAGTGTTTCTCAACCTCTTAGTAATAAGCGTCTGCACGATCCAGGGCACAGCACCTTTCCCAAGATAGCTGTGCCCTTGGCTGAAAGCATCCTAAAAACGAACGCCGGCATTAACCACCTCGGTCTTTGCACAACTAGTACAGAGTGGGAGATACTGGTAATCTTGATTTAGTGTTGTCCCTAAATTTGTCTTGTTTTACAGAAACAGTCGGGAAGTAATAATGCTAGGTACTTCTTGGACTTGTCCACTCATTCTGCCAGTGATGGCGCTGACTAAGCAAGTTTGCAGCCACGGAGCCTGCACTTCTCATGTCAACCTCTTCTCCAGGTTTTAGGATATAAAGAACTGCAAGTGGACAGGCCATTGAAGGTAACTCTGCATTTGGAGTCATTTATAAATATTCAGAAACAAATAGCTATGCTGGATTCTCGGAACACTATGGAGCGCCTAGAATTGAAGAGAGCGCTGTAAACCTTGTGTGCAGGGAGAGTCTAGGTTGAAACGTTGTACTCACAACACTTGGCAACTCTTTGCTCAAGAGCTCTTCCTTTTTTTTTTTTTTTTTTTTTTTTTTAGAGACAGAGTCTCACTTTACCGCCCTCGGTAGAGTGCATGACGTCACACGGCTCACAACAACCTCTAACTCTTGGGCTTAAGTGATTCTCCTACCTCAGCCTCCCAAGCAGCTGGGACTACAGGCGCCCGCCACAACGCCCAGCTATTTTTTTGTTGCAGTTTGGCAGGGGCTGGGTTTGAACCCGCCACCCTTTGCATATGGGGCTGGCACCCTACTCACTGAGCCACAGGCACCGCCTCAAGAGCTCTTCTTGCCTCAGCCTCGGAAGTAGCTGGACTGCAGGCACCCACCACAATGCCTGACTATTTTTCTATTTTTAGTAGAGAGGGGGTCTTGCTCTTGCTCTTGCCAGTCTCAAACTCCTGAGCTCAGGTGATCCGCCTTCCTCAGCCTCCCACAGTACTAGGATTACAGGCATGAGCCACTGCACCCATCCTATAAAGTAGAATCTATATGTGTATGAGATAACTATGCATATTATCACCTAACAAGAAATACATAATTGGTCTTTACGCCAGTTCATGGCACAGAGCTCCTACATCCCTTCAAATTTCCTGGATAATAGGAACATCTATTGTTCTTATGAGGCAACTCTTGCTGAATACTTAAATAGCTTCAGGAGGGAGCATGGTCACTAGAAAGACCAAGCCATGATTAGAAGCTTGAAACTTTCAGGCCCTCCCACCCAGTCTTCTGGGGAGGGAGAAGTGTTAGAGATTAAATTAGTAATTGATTATGCCTATGTGATGAACTCTCTGTAAAAATCTATAAAAGATGGGGTTCAGGCTCGGCACCCATAGCACAGTGGTTACAGCAAGGCTGGTGGGTTCAAACCAGGCCCAGGCCAGCTAAAAGAACAGTGATAACCCCAACAAAAAATAGAGGAGCATTGTGGCAGGCGCCTGTAGTCCCAGCTACCTGGGAGGGTGAAGCAAGAGAATCGCTTAAGCCCAAGATATGGAGGTTGCTGTGAGCTGTGACACCATGGCATTCTACCAAGGGTGACATAGTGAGACTCTGTCTGGGGTGTTCAGAGAGTTATGGCTTGGTAAACACATCCATATTGGGGGTGGTGGGGTGGTTGTGCCATGTCCTAACTCCATGATGTCAGGTGTGGCTTAGCATTCCCTGGTCCTTGGTTTCCAGAACCAAAGAATGGAGCTTGGTACCAAGATGGTGACAGATCAAACACAGAAGCACTCAACAGTTCACACGCCCAGTCCTTATTGCATAAGCAGGAAAACAAAGCAAAGGTACATCACAAAAGAGAGATGGGTTTATCTCCACAAGTGGAGAAGACCCTGGGGTATTAACTCATCTCTACTCTTATGTCTATAGCTAATGAAAATGCTAAGCAGTAAGAGAAATATTCTTTATTTTCCTCAGAAAGAGGTGGATATTTCTTAGAACTCAGGGCCCTCCACATCTTTAGCTTTATAGGGTCATATCCAGGGGTTGCCATGGCAATTGTAAACTGTCATGGCACTGGGGTGTGTGATTTTTATTGTGCTAATGTGACTAAGTGGGGCAAAAGTTCGCCTTGGGTTGTGAGCTCCTGGTCCTACATCTGCTTCAAGCCTGGAAAAGTCCCTAACCTCAAGTTTCCTGCTGTTGTGGGTTAAGTGCTAAATATTTACAGATGTTCATAGGCCTCTTCAAGTTTGTTCCCCTTCTGTAGTGAAGGTGTTAGACTGTTCAGCCTACACCCAGACTGTCACCCTGCACCTGCTATCTGTCCCTAACAAAGGGGCCAGGAGCTCCTGTACTCAGAACCTTTGCAGAACTTACCTTATGTACTTCTTCATCTGGCTATTCTTCTATATCTTTTATAATATCCATTATGATGAACCAGTAAATGTAAGTGTTTCACTGAGTTTTGTGAGTCAGCATAGCAAATTATCAGACCTGGGGGGCTGTAGCAAGCCCTAATTTATTAACCAGAAGTGTAACTGGGAGTGTTACAGTTGGCATCTAAAGTGGGGGGCAGTCTGGTGGGACTGAGTCATTAACCTATGTGGGTCTGCTCTAACCCTATGTAGGTAGTGTCAGGAGTGAAGTAGTTGCTAGAGAAAAATAGGCTGTTTTTCCTCTTTAGTTAGTGTCAGAATTAGAGATTAGAAGGCCAGGTGTGGTGACTCACATCTGTAATCCTAGCATTTTGGGAGGCCAAGGTGGGAGGATCCTTTAAACTCAGGAGTTCAAGACCAGCTTGATCAAGAGTGAAACCCCATCTATACTAAAAATAGAAAACTAGCCGGGCATTGGGACATGCACCTGTAGTTCCAGCTACCCGGAAGGCTGAGGCGGAAGGATGTTTTTAGTCCAAGAGTTTGAGGTTGCTGTGAGCTATGATGATGCCATATCACTCTAGCCTGGGGCAACAGAGCGAGACTCAAAAAAAAAAAAAAAATTAGAGTGAGAAGGAAAAAAAAAACCCACAGGGTGTTTTTTCTTTTATGTATGAACCTAAACTGAAAGGGAACCTGACAATTATGGAAATAGTTTATTTTAAATAGTCTTTCTTTTGAAGTTCTATACCTTTGTAAGAAGACAGGAAAACTGGCAGTGATGTATTTGTGCTCATTTATTCTTTTTCTTCACCCTTAATAAATGTTCAGTGGCATCATAGGATCCTTCAATAGCCAAGTACAAGAATATTCAGAAACTAAAGTCAAGAGAGGGTGAGAGAAGAGGTAATGTTCAGCGTCAGAACAGGAAGTGAGAACTGAGTTGAAGCAGAGAATCAGAATTTAATACCTGTCGGTGAGGTGGGTTATTATGGAAGTAATTAGCCACATGCAACCCTTACTGATGCACGGGATTATATCAAGTGGCTGGAAAGAAGGAGTCACACTCAGAGCAGAATTTTGAAGATGTGTCTTTTCTGTTCCCCATGCTCAAGAATGAGGCATATATGAGGTAAGCTGTGCTTGAGTCTTGCTGAATTGGGATGTTTCTTAAAGGGCAGGAAGCAGACAAGCACATGTCTTCAAACTTTTTTGAGTATTATCTTCACAGCCTCACTCAGCTGACCTCAAGAAAAAAGGCAAGGGGAAAAAACAAACTGAGATGGGATAAGGGCTGTGGTTCCAAAGAAAAGCAATGATTTATTTTTTTTCCTCTTTTTGTTTTTATTAAATCATAGCTGTGTACATTAATGTGATCATGGGGCACCATACAAAAAGCAATAGATTTAGAATAAAGGAGACGGTATCTTCCAGGAACACAGCAGCTAGAGGGAAGTGACCTCTGCTGGTGCATATCTTCTGAACAGTCAGTTACATGACAGTAAAATTCACAGACAAAAGGAATTTAGGCATTTCAACAAATTGTACTTATCAATCTGTATGTACTCCTAAGTGCAGATAGGATATATGGGCCTAAGACAAAACTTTTTGACTAATGGGATGAGATTTCTCCACACCCCTTGCAAATCAGGCAGGTGCTGTGGAAAAATCAGATCAGTAATTGAGAGACTCAAGTCTCTGGGGACTCTGGGGAAAGTCAGCTCAGATACAATTTCCTCATCTCTAAGAGGAAAGATTATTTCTACCCTGAGAGATATAAAATGCTAACACATTGTGAAATAATTAGAGGATTTTTTTATGCTTTTAAAAGAGTTGGGGTTTTTTGTTTTTGTTTTTGTTTTTTTTTGAGACAGAGCTCACAGCAACTGCAAATTCCTGGGCTCAAGCTGATCCTCTTGCCTCAGCCTCCTGAGTAGCTGGGACTACAGGTGCCTTTCACAATGCTGGCTAGTTTTTCTACTTTTAGTAGAGACAGGTCTCACTTTTGTTCAAGTTGGCCTCAAACTCCTGTGCTCAAGCAATCCACCCATCTGGGCCTCCCAGTATGCTAGGATTCCAGGCATAAGCCACTATGCCTGGCCTATTCTTAAAATAGTTTTAGATACAGAAAAGTTGAAGAAGCAGGATAGAGCAGAGTGTATGGTATATACTTTGCCCAGCTTCCCCTGACATTAACATCTTATAAAACCATGATGCAGTTAACAAAATTAAGAAATTGGCATTGGTACAATACTATTTTCTAAACCACAGAGTTTATTTGGAGTCTCTATTTTTAAATAAGGCTGATGTACAGGGAGAACTGAAATGGTGAGCAAATCTCAGAGGCTTTCTTTTATATTCATTAATAAATAAGGGAAAAGATCCTTTCTCACAGAGTTGTTGTGGAAATTAAATGAGATATTGTAGGTGAAATAGATTTATACACTCTTAATTGCTGTTTACTGGAATAAGCCATAATAGGCAAAAAAGGTAATTTTTAGATATTTTAATAATTGACTTAGCACTGCTACTAAAACGGATATAATCTGCAGCACTTGCCTGTCAGATATCACTGCACACACTTCTCAATTTGAAAGTACAAAATTTGCACAGAGAAATTGGATTAAACAAATATGAGTTAAGCCACTCATCTCAAATATGAGCAAACAGATTCTTGAGCAGATGAAGATTTCACTGAAGTTCCTACAATAACATTTAGATTTTTCATTTGTGTGTGTGTGTGTGTGTGTGTGTGTGTGTGTGTTTAAACTAATTAATGGGTTAAAAATCTCAAAATATTCAAGGACAGGTAAATAAATCATTTTTCAGATATTAAAATTCTGTTTCTTAAGAAAGCTTAGAAAAAATAGAAATAACACCAATTATTCTTTTGTTATTATTTCATTCAAGATCTAGAATCAAGATAATGATTTTGATTAAATTATTTAACGTTCGGGTATAGCTTTAGGAGATGTGTGCACTAGATCCTGGCTTTTTTTCCTCCAGTTGTTCTTTTACCCTTAAGCATTTCCATTTCTTCTTTGTAAAATGGGCACAGTGGGATAGATTGCTTTTGAAAACTCTCTACTTGAAATCATGTGACTTTCAGCTTTAAAAGTGAGAGGCCTAATATTAAAGAAGGAAAAGAAAGAAAAAAACAAAGTAAATGTAAATTGGTTCACAGAGGCAATGTAGTTACAGCAGCTTTTTAAATTTATTTTTATTTATTTTTATTTTTTTTTTGAGACAGTCTCACTTTATCTTCCTCCATAGAGTGCTATGGTATCACAGCTCACAGCACCCTCCAACTCCTGGGCTTAGGTGATTCTCTTGCCTCCTCCTCGCAAGTAGCTGGGACTACACGCGCCCACCACAACACCTGATATTTTTTTGTTGTTGCAGTTTGGCCAGGGCAGGGTATAACCCTAGCCCCTCAGTATATGGGGCCGGCGCCCTACCCACTGAGCCACAGGCACCGCGTTAGGAGATGTGTGCACTGGATCCTGGTTTTTTTTTTATAGCAGCTTTTTATATAGTGATATTATTTGCCTTTTGTGTTGGGGGAAGGGTGATTTTAAGTGTTTCTCACAAAAGTATTTTCTCTGTGATAATTTGAAGCACAGCACACACTCAAGCCCAAAGAAAGTAGCTGACTTTCCTATACTATTTAAGTTGTTCTCTAAAAGATAATAAGAATGGAGTTATCACTTCTTTTCTTTCTTTCTTTCTTTTTTTTTTCTTTTTTGAGACAGAGCCTCAAGCTGTCACCCTGGGTAGAGTGCTGTGGCGTCACAGCTCACAGCAACCTCCAACTCCTGGGCTTAAGCAATTTTCTTGCCTTAGCCTCCTAAGTAGCTGGGACTACAGGCCCCTTCCACAATACCCAGCTATTCTTTGGTTGTAGTTGTCATTGTTGTTTCGCAGGACCTGGTTGGATTCAAACCCAACAGCTCTGGTGTATGTAGCTGGTGCCTTAGCCACTTGAGCTACAGGTGCCGAACCACAAACTTCTTTTCTTAAAATAGTACCATTGTAATTTTTTTAAGGAAGACTAGACAGGAACACAGTTTCATTGCTTAAAAATCCAGCTTTTAGTGAAAAATAAATATCTGAAGAAGTAAATGGCATTGCTTAACGATTTATGGTATCTCTAATGATGGGCAATGTATTAAGCTAACTTTTCAAGTGTAAAAATACAGAAAAATTAAACAAATAAAAAGGCAAAAAAAATCCCAAGAATGAAAAAGTTAACATTTTGTCATTATTACTTTCTTTTTAGATAAGATAAAGATTATGTAACATTATGGAATAAGTCTAAGTCTCTGTAGAGATGAACTTTATAAATTTTTAAGACATCAACATAGGGAAGGAAAAATAAAAAACAAATCAGTCAGGGTAAAGAAATTCTCTTGTAATCTGTCCATCTAACAGCACACATACTGTAGTTTTCCTTCTTAGGGAGTTAATTTGTATTCTCTTCAATGAAAATATTAGAACCATTATCCCTTGGCTGAGTTCCTTAAGAATCCCTGCAGTGAGAACAGACATCTGTTACTGTTACAGAAAAGGTATTAATTCTCAGAATACACAAAGGAAGAAATCTCATCTTTACCATCATACGTGATGTTTCTCCACCTTACCCCCTAAGGAGAGAGATAGCCAGAACTGCTGAATATATAATGTAATTAGCATCTCCCACCAACATGTTTTCCGTTGCCTCTTGTATATAGTAGGTTGAATTGTGGCCTCCCAAAAGATATGTCCACCCCCAACCTGGACTGTGTTAAAGAAAAAATTATTCAGTGATGTTTGTTAAAACACAGTTAGAAAGACCTTATTTGGGACTACTGCAATAAGGTCTTGCAGTAAGGGAGAAAAATTGGCCTCACCTCTAAACACAGCATGGGCAGGTGGAAATTTATAGGCAAGGAGCAGAATGAGATTCAGTGGATGGAAAATTACTAAGAAGAAACATCAGAAATAAACATCTGGGTGGGGCGCAGTGGCTCACGTCTGTAATCCTAGCACTCTAGGAGGCCAAGGCAGGTGGATTGCTTCAGCTCACAAGTTCGAGACCAGCCTGAGCAAAAGCAAGACCCTGTCTCTATTAAAAATAGAAAAACTGAGGCAAGAGGATTGCTTGAGCCCAAGTTGGAGGTTGCTGTGAGTTATGACACTATGGCACTCCACCCAGGGCAACAGCTGGAGAGTTTGCGCAAAAAAAAAAGGAAGGAAAAGAAGAAAAGAGAGGAGGGGTGAGGAAGAGAGGAGAGGGATCTGGCTACACCAACCTTCTTTCTGAAGACAGGCCAGGGTGATTGGGCATCGCCTGGGGGATGGTAAAGGATGAGGATGCTGATCAGATATTGAGGGTGATCAGATATTAAGGGTATCTGATCAGTCAGTTCTGGCTGAACTGACTTAGCGGGCTTCTTTGCTAAAATGGATTTTACCAGGACATACACAGATAGGCCTAAGAGAAAGTTCAGAGACTGACTACAGTTACATAAGCAAAATATCTTGGTCAGCTGCTATGAACTAAATGTTTATTCTCAGAGTTTATGTGCTGAACCCCGAACCCCCAATGGTATTTGAAGGTGAGGGCTTTAGGAGGAAATTAGATCATGAGGGTAGAGCCCTCATGAATGGCATTACTGCCCTGTAAGAGACATGAGAGAGATGATCGATCTCTCTCTCTACTGTGTGAGGATACAGCAAGAAAACAGGAGTCCACAAGCCAGAAATAGGTCTCTCACCAGAACCAAACAAGGCTGGCACCCTGCCCGTGGACTTCCAGCCTCGAGAACTGTGAGGAATACATATTTGTCGTTTAAACCACCTAGTTGTTGTTATTTGTTACAACAGCCCTACCTCACTGAGATAAGGAACTTATTTGGAAAGAAGGGCATGTGAGTTAAGGATCTTGAGAGGAGATCATCCTGGATGGGGGGATAGACCCTAAATCCAATGACTAGTGCCCTTATGTGAGAAGAAGGTCATGTGAAGATGAGGCAGAGATCAGAGTAGTATAGTCCCAACCAAGGAACACTGAGGACTGCCTGCAGCCAGCAGAGCATAGAAGGGACTCTCCCTCAGAACTTCCCGAAGTCTGTGCTTTGACTTTAGACTCTGGCCTGCAGGACTGAGAGAGAATACATGTCTGCTGTGTGAAGCCACACAATTTTTGGTCATCTGTGATAGCTGTCCTAGAAAATTCCACAACTCTTACACTTCTTCTTACACTGGGAACGGCTTCTTCCTTCCTTAAAGGTGTTGCAAGAATTTATTAATGTTGACAAAGCTTTCTCCTGTGAAAAGCCGCCTAGAAGAACTACTTGTTCCAAAGTAAAAAGGGTTCAAAAAGGACCCTTGCGTAAGAGTACAGAGCAGGAAAACTATTACCATAGAGTATACAATCTACCTGTAGGCTGAACTTGTTGGCTCACATCTATAATCCTAGCACTCTGGGAAGACAAGGTAGGTGGATCGCTTGCCTCAGCCTCCCTAGCAGCTGGGACTACAAGTGCCCACCACAACGCCCAGCTATTGTTTTGTTGTTGCAATTGTCATTGTTATTTAAGCTGGCCCAGGCTGGGTTCAAACTGGCCAGCTTCGGTGTATGTGGCTGGTGCCCTACCCACTGAGCATGGGCGCTGCCTACTTTCATTGTTTTAAGGCATTTATGATCTTTATACAGAGTTTGGATAGTGAAACAGTCCAGGAGCAGGACATCAGATAAATACCCTAATTAGATCAAGCTCACAAATCAGAGAAGTTTTTGTTTTTGTTTTTGTTTTTTGAGATGGAGTCTCACCATGTCCCCATTGGTAGAGTGCGATGGTATCATAGCTCATAGCAACCTTCAACTCTCAGGCTCAAGCAATTCCCTTGTTTTAGCCTTCCTAGTAGCTGGGATTACAGGCACCCACCACAACAACCAGCTATATATATATATGTACATTTTTGTTGTTGTTGTTTATCAGGCCCTGGCCGGATTCCAACCAGAATGATGGCCAGCCCACAGAAGTGATTTTTTAATACCTTGAAAGCCTTATGTCCAGACAGAAAGACTCCTCTGGCCAAACCAAGGTGACAGAAGAACAGAGATATTTCATCTTCTTATCTGGTCTAGAGCAACTCTTGTTGTGTTCAACAAAGTTTAAATATTTTACATTCCCAACTCCCCAAAATTACTCTCCCAGAGTGAGCAGCCCTGCCCTAGCAGAAAACCTCTGCATTTTGCAGCTACAGTGGCAATGGAGCACTTTAGGCACAGGGAGAAGTTCCAGCAAGACAGCCTTCAGAATTTTAAAAGGGGCAGGTCTTACACAGTGCTTTGCCCTGAAATTATGATTCTTCTCGCATCACTTATCTCTTTTTGTTTGTTTTCCTTTTGTCCATCCTCTGTAATCATATTTCTAGTCTAATTCCTAATCTACTTACAACTAATAATTGAATATTGGTTTTAAGCTTATAAAATCATTATTACTAGTAATGCAAGCACATCAAGGTATGACGCTTCCCTTAAGCATTCCCATGTGCACCTGCAATGCAAGGAAAATCCTTTCATTAATTCATAGGCAAAACTCCAAGTATTATTATCCAATCTTTATTCTTATACAATTTACAATGGTAGAAACAAATAGTGAACTGACCCCAGGTAATTTTTAAAATTATATATATATATATATATATATATATATATATATTCCCAAAACATGAAGAATTTTCACTATTTATCATTTTATACCAGACTAGGAAAAATTAAAAGCTTAGTGATAGCATGTTTTAGAAGATATAAAATATTAGAAAATTTCATACTCTGCTGCTGGGGGTGTAACTGGAAAAACTACTGTAGTCACTATAGTTTAAGATATAAAGCTTAAGGTATGAATATCTCCTACCTCAAAAATTCTAAAACTAAGTGTGTAGGAGAAACTCCTGCACAAATGCACTGATACTTGTGTAACAACATTAAGGCATTATTGCTGATGATAGCAAAAAGGTAGAAATAGCCCAACTGTTCATTAACAGAAGACCCGGCAAATAGATGGAACATACTTATACAATGAAAATAAAAGAACCACAGGTATTAACATACCAACAATGATGACAACCACAACCACAACAGTGAAAAATAAAAAGCAAAAAAGAACACTGCAGAATCTCATGCAATTTGTAGTAGACACTGGCAATGCCCTGCTTGTGTCCCTTTGTGCCTTACATTTCAGCATAGGTGGGTCCAAACCTCCAAGTGCCAGACACTACAACCCTTTGCCAGGGAAGTTTCTCTGTTGCTGAAACCTACTCTGCCAGCACACATGACAGGCTGGAGTGCCAGGGAAGGCAGGCAATGTGCATAAGCACCTACACCCCTTAGGTGGAATAACTCTCACCTAATATTCCTCTCTGGCTCCCAGATACACTTGCTCACAGAGGTAACTTCTTTGATAACAACCTGTGCTTTCCTTGCCTATCTCAGTTCCAGGCTCCCCTACTGGGCTTTTGTGGCTCACTTCCCAAATAAAACATTTTCATTAAAATCCAAACCTCAGGATGTGCATCTGGGTGAAGAAAACAAAGGCTGTGTGATTCTATTTGTGTGTGATTTGAAAGTCAGTAGAATAGCAACACAGGGATGCCTTGGTTCAGTCCCTGAATATTGCAATAAAGTGAGTCACAGAATTTTTTGGTTGCCAGCACATATAAAAGTTATGTTTATGCTATGCTATAGTATATTAAGTGTGCAACAGCATATGTTTAAAGAAAAACTGTACATACTTTAATTTAAAAGTACTTTATTGTTAAAAAAAAAATGCTAATAATCTAAGTCTTGAGCGAATTGTAATCTTTTTGCTGGTGGAGGGTCTTGCCTCGATTTTGGTGGCTGCTGACTGACCAGAGTTGCCGAAGCCTGGGATGGCTGTACAAATTTCTAAAAATGAAACAACAATGAAGTTTGCAGCATTGAGTGACTTCCTTTCATGAAGATTTCTCTGTGGCATGCAATGTTATCTCATAGTGTTTTACCCACAGTAGAACTTCATTCATAATGGGAGTCAATCTTCTCAAACTTTTCTACTGCTTCATCAACTAAATTTGTGTAATATTCTAAATCCTTTGTTGTCATTTCAACAACTTTCACAGTACCTTCGCCGGGAGTCTATTACATGTCAAGAACCACCTTCTTTGCTTGTCTATCAGAAGCAGCTCCCCGTCCCTTCACGTTTTACCCTGAGATTGCAGCAATTCAGACACATTTTCAGGCTCCACTGTATGTACTTCTAAATCTCTTGTTATTTTCACCTCATCTGTAATTGCTTCTGCCACTAAAGTTTCACACCCCTCAAAGTCATCCATATGGGTTGGAATCCACTTCTTTCAAACTCCTGTCAATGTTGATATTTGTACATGTTCATGGATTCTATTGGCTATTAGAATTATGGATTCATGAATGATGTAATGGTGAATCCTTTCCAGGAAGTTTCGGGAATCCAGACACATCAGGATTCACTATGAGAGCTGTGGCTTTACGAAATGTATTAAGTGATAAGGCTTGTAAGTCAAAACTATTCCTTTATCTATGAGCTGCAGAATGGATGTTGTGTTAGGAGGCATGAAAACACATTAATTTCCTCATATATTTCATCAGAGCTCTTGATAATGGAAAGTAATATTTTGAAAGGAATTTTTTTCTTTTGAGTAGTAGGTCTCAACAAAAGGCTGAAAATATTTAGTAAACCATATTGTAAACAGATGTTCTGCCATCCAGGTTTTGCTGTTCCATTTATAGAGCTCAGAGTAGATTTAACACGATTCTTAAGGGTCCTAGAATTTTCAGAATGGTAAATGAGCATTGGCTTCAACTTAGAGTCACCAGCTGCATTAGCCCCTAACTAGAGAGTCAGCCTGTCCTTTGAATCTTTGAAGCCAGGAATTGATTTTTCCTCTCTAATTATAAAAGTCCTAGATGACATCCTCTTTCAATAGAAAGCTGTGTCATCTATACTGAAAATACATTGTTTAGGGTAGCCATCTTAGCTAGTGATCTTAGCTAGATCTTCTGGATAACTTGTGGCAGCTTTTAGCAGGCCCAGGCTGGATTCGAACCCACCAGCTCAAGTGTATGTGGTTGGTGCCTTAGCTGCTTGAGCCACAGGCACCAAGCCACTTGTGGCAGCTTTTACACCAGCCCTTGCTATTTTTACTTTGCACTTTCATGTTATATAGACAGCTTCTTTCCTTCAACCTCATGACCCAACCTCTGCTAGCTTCAGACTTTTCTTCTGCAGCTTCCTTACCTCTCTCAGCCTTCACAGAATTGAAGAGTTAAGGCCTTGCTCTGGATTGGGGTTTAGCTTAAGCCAAAGGAAACCCTTAAGGAAATGTGGTGGCTGCATTGACAAGCTATCCAGATAATTGAAACTTTCACCAAATCGACAATAATGCTGTTTTGCTTTCTTATCATTTGCGTGTTCACTGAAGTAACATTTGTAATTTCCTTCAAGAACTTTTCCTTTGCTTTTATACTTGGCTGACTATTGGTGCAGGAAGGCTAAATTTCAGCCTATCTTGGTTTTTGACATGTCACTTTCACTAAGCTTAATCATTTCTAGCTTTTGATTTAAAAAGTAAGAGACATGTGACTCTTCCTTTCACTGGAACACTTAGAAGCCATTGCAGGGTTCTTAATTAGCCTAATTTTAACATTGTTATGTTTTAGGGAGTAGGGAGGCCTGAGGTGAGGAGGAGCCTTGGGGGAATGACTAGCTAGTGGAGCAGTCAGAACACATATGTTTATAGATTGAGTTGCTATCTTATATGTGTGTGGTTTGTGGCCTCCCAAAACAATTATAATAACAACACCACCAAAGATCACAGATCACCACAACAGATACAATAAAAATGAAAAATTCTGAAATATTGTGGGAACTGCCAAAATGTGACTGAGACATGAAGTGAGCACATGCTTCTGGAAACACAGCACTCATCACAAACTTTGAATTTGTAAAAAATGTAACATCTGGGCCTGGCATGATGGCTCACACCTGTAATCCTAGCACTCTGGGAGGCTGAGACAGGTGGATCCCTTGAGCTCAGGAGTTTGAGACCAGCCTGAGCAACAAGAGTGAGACCCCATCTCTACTAAAAATAGAAAAAAATCTAGCCAAGCATTGTGGTGGACACCTATCGTCCCAGCTACTCAGAAGACTGAGCCAAGAGAATCGCTTGAGCCCAAGGAATTTGAGATTGCTGTGAGCTACGACACCACGGCATTCTAACCAGGGCAACAGAGCGAGACTCTGTCTCAAAAAAACCAAACAAACAAAAAAGGTGGCACCCGTAGTTCAGTGGGCAAGGTGCCAGCCACATACACAGAGGTTGGTGGGTTCGAACCTGGCCTCAGCCACCTAAAGCAACAATAACAACTGCAACCAAAAAAATAGCTAGGCATTGTGGCAGATGCCTGTACTCCCAGCTACTTGGGAAGCTGAGGCAAGAGAATTGCTTAAGCCCAAACGTTTGAGGTTGCTGTGAGCTATGACGCCACAACACTTTACCAAGAGTAACATAGTGAGATCTGTCTTTAGAAAAAAAAAAAAAAAAAAAAAAAAAGCAATATATGCAGAGCACAATAAAATAAGGTATGCCTATATATTGTTTAGAGAATATAGAGAGCTACTGGTTAAGGGTACAGCTTGAACTGGGCTGCCTGAATATGAAACCATGGACTAGGGCAGCACCTGTGGCTCAAAGAGGTAGGGTGCTGGCCCCATATGCCAGAGGTGGCGGGTTCAAACCCAACCCCGGCCAAAAAAAAAAAAAAAGAAACCATGGACTACCACTTATGAACTATGATTTGAGAAAAGTCATTTAACCTCTCTGTTTCCTCATATACTGAATGGGGGATGATAATAATAGCTTTTTTTATCACCATATGGTTGTGAGGATTCAAGTTATATTACCCAAACTGGTCTCAAACTTCTGGCCTCAAGAGATCCTCCTGCTTTGGTCTTTCAAAGTGCTGGATTACAGAGGCAAGTCACCACACCCAGACTTTATTGTTTTATTATTATGTTACATAACTTCGTATAAAAATCGCATGTTTTAAAACTCAAATATTTTATAATTTTGAAGTTGAAAAAAAGAATCCCCAACAATCTCCACCAACTGTATTCAATTTTTTGTATTCAATCAATATCCTTTAATGGAGTGCTGTCTGCTTCAGCTATAGTCCAGCTCTCATTAGAGAGGCACTTGCTTCTCAGATTTCATGCAGGGTAGCCTCTTGGGGGAAAATTCCCTCCAGGACACCTTCACCTTGCAAGTCCTCTGAGGCCCAGCCCAAATCACATGATCTTTCTAAAAACATTTAGCAATATGTACTGTTTCTTTAAAAAGACTCAGGTTTTTAAATTATTCTCTTTTAATGAAACTCTTTAAAACTTTAAAACATTGAAGTTCAATTAGTATATGTGCATTTAAAAAATACTTATTGTGAAAAAGTAAAGAGGTATGCCCACTGTATGTGTTTTTTCTTCTGATTGTAAACCATAACAATAATCAACCAAGAAGCCTTCTACGTGACCAAATGTGGGGGTCAATACCCCCCTCACACCAACCAAGCAATTAGTTCTACAGTAGACGCCAGCATAGGGTCTTCCAGTTCAACTCAATTCTGATGTTACCTACCTGGAGATAATCTCAGAAAACACAGGTCTCAGTACTATGAGACCACCCCTTCTCATCGCCAGTCACAAGCAACTCAGGGCCTCAGATATCTGATTGGCTTCAAGTTGGGGGCCCCATGACTCCCTCTTTGGGGTCCATTAATTTGTACAGTGGCTCACAGAACTCAGATGTTTACCAGCTTATTACAAAGGATATTTAAAAGGATACATATAAACAGTCAGACAAAGAGATACAAAGGATGAGGTCTAGAAAAGTCCCAAGCCAGAAGCTTCTGGCCCTCTGGAGTTGGGGTACACCACACTTCCAGTCCATGCGTGAGTTTTTGTTCATCTTCCTGTCACCTTCCATATCCAGAAGCTCTCCTACCCCTGTCCTCTTGGGCCTTTTATGGATTAAAGACAACCATCTTGAAATGTGATTGGACAAAAAGGGTATGATCTAACACTAGTAGACTGAGTAGGGAAACCCAGCAAGGCCTGTTTGTTCAGATTCTTCTCGGCCTCTCTGTGCAGCATTCCTTTTTCCAGGGTAGAGGGCAGGACCCTCCCTGGAATGAGGGTCTTATGACCTAGAGTCAGATTAGAATCCTGACTTGTACATGTGAAAGGAAGGCAAGAGAAAGTGAGAAAGACAGAGAGATTCTGTTTGCTGAGGCCTGCTTCTGAGGCCTAAAATGCTGCACCATTGTATCAAAAGATGGTAACCAGGCTTATGGGAGTGAAGAGCCAGGAACCATGGATTAAAACAAATGTGTATATCATATCACACTCACAATACCATCATTCAGGTCTAAACATCATTAGTATCATGATGTATAGCACCCAGATTTTATATATGTTATACATTTTAAGGCAAAATAAGCTTTAAAATGATATGTCTTTTAAGCTTAATATACTGGGAACATCATTCTTTCTTTTTTTCCAGTGACACTATTTTGGAGGAATACTGAGAAGATACTCAACTGTTGCTAGGTCCACAAAAAGAGAAAGAATTTACCATAAGGATACCTTGGAACTAAGAAATATGGGGATTCATACAAAATCTAGAGAGAGAACACAAGTCTGACTGGGCCTTGCAGAGCCTGGAAGCTCCACAGATGCTGACAGCAGGAGTCCAAGGCCTCAGTCTAGGCTCCCACTACTGCTGTGATTGCTTTTTTCCCCCCAGATTAATATGAGAGTACGAATGATTAGGTTACATTGTTTACTCCCCAAACTCAGTCAGAAAGAGTTAGAAATTTTGAACAGAGAAAATATCAAGCACCAAAATTACAACAACAATAAAAAAGCTTCCTAGAAAGGAAAGTCTGGATTTTCACATCAGAGTTCTACCAAACCTTCAAAGAGAAGCTCATACCTATCTTGCAAAACCCATTACAGAACATAGAGGGGGAAGGTACGTGCCTCCCCAATTCCTTGTACGAAGCAAATATCACCCTGATACCAAAACCAGGAAAGGGGCCAACAACAACAGCAAAAACCTAATGTAAAAATATTCAATAAAATCCTAGCAAACAGAATATAGCTACACATTAAAAACATTATGCTTCACGATCACATGGGCTTTATCCCAGGGATGTAAGGTTGGTTCAATACACATAAATCCATAAATGTAATTCACCATATCAACAGAAGGGAAAACTAAGACCATACGATCCTCTCAATAGCCACAGAAAACACACTTGACAAAATTCAGTACTCTTTTCTGATAAGAACACTTGAGAAAATAGGAACAGGTGTGACATTTCTTAAACTGATAGAGAAGCCATCTGCAAGAAACCCATAGCCAACAGCATATTAAATAAAGTAAAACTGAGAGCCTTTCCACTGGAACCAGACAAGGATGTCCAGTATTACCACTACTATTCAACATAGTGCTGGAAGTCCTAGGCAATGTAATCAGGCAAGGAGATCAAGGGTATTCAAATGGGGACAGAGGTCAGACTCTCGCTCTTTGCTGATATATGATCTTATATTTAGAAAACTTCAGTGATCAAGACATACAAGAATATCTCAGGATATATTATAAAATCAATGTCCACAAATTAGTAGGCTTCCTATATACCAGTAACAGTCAAGCTGAGAATCAAATCAAAAACACAATACCCTTCACAGTAACTTCAAAGAAAATGAAATACCTTGGAATATACCTAACAAAGGACATGAAGGATCTCTACAGAGAGAACTATGAAGCCCTGAGAAAAGAAATAGCAAGACTAGGCATCGTGACTCACACCTGTGTAGCACTCTGGGAGGCTGAGGCGGGTGGATCCCTTGATCTCAGGAGTTTGAGATCAGCCTGAGCCAGAGCAAGACCTCATCTCTAAAAATAGCTGAGTGCTTATAGTCCCAGGTACTCAGGAGGCTGAGACAAGAGAATCGTTTGAGCCCAAGAGTTTGAGATTGCTGTGAGCTGTGG
This sequence comes from Loris lydekkerianus, assembly GCA_963574355.1. Taxonomy (NCBI): domain Eukaryota; kingdom Metazoa; phylum Chordata; class Mammalia; order Primates; family Lorisidae; genus Loris; species Loris lydekkerianus. The sequence continues at coordinate 40,446 of CAUYPK010101808.1, read as the reverse complement.
CTCCATGGCACTCTACCAAGGTTGACAAAGTGAGACTCTATCTAAAAAGAAGAAGGAGGAGGAGGAGGAAGAGGAGGAGAAGAAAAGGAAAAGAAAAGAAAAGAATAAAGAAAAAAAGCAGAAGACATTGACAAATGGAACAACATACTGTGCTCATGGCTGGGAAGGATCAACACTATTAAAATGTTTATACCACTGAAAGTGATCTATAGATTTAATGAAATCTCCATTAAACCACTAAGGTCATACTTTGATGAACTTAAAAAAATAGTACTTCATTTTTCATGGAACTAGAAAAAAACCCAATTCTATGAAATAAAAACAAATCTGGATGCATCACTTTACTACTACATGTCTACAATGATCAAAACAGCATGGTACTAGCACAAAAGCAGAGGTTTCTATTTTAATAATATTCTTTATTTATGGCTTGTAACAAATGACTTAACCTTTCTAACCAGATTTTTCTCTTCTGTGAAATGTTAGTTACTTTCATGGGTAACTTCATAGATTTGCTAAAATAACTCCAGGAGATGCTAGGAAAAATTATGAGTTTTGAAATCAGCAGAAAAGACAAGAGATCTGGTTGGCCTGTCTGGTGTACCCTTTCAGGCTACTCCTCCTGCTTTTGATGCCTTTGACCTATTTTATATCTCATGCAAGTTGCAGAAAACTGACTATGCAAATGATTCTTGTCTCTTGTCCACAGAGATGCAAGTGAATTGTGCCTGGTGGAATATAATCAGTTATTATCTCTTATTCCGTGAATACTGACTGGTTTTGTATCTGTAAATTCACATCAGCATTCCTTACTGCCTGCACACAAATGATGCATCCAGGTGGTTCTCCCATTAATTAATGAGTCAAGTAAAACTTTTGACATATGTTCCTTTTATATTTGTATGACAGTCACGATTTTATAAGATAATTTAAAAAATTATCCTTTAAGAGAAATGACTGTTCATGAGCAGATCAAAGCTTTTTGGTTTATCAATTAGACTCAAGAATTCTAATGGACTTGTAAGAAGTGGCATAAGTGGCCAATATGAGCTAAATTAGTAGGTTGCCTATAACTGATGATTAAAATATAAATGTTAACTTTATCAGAGAGGAATTCTACTATAATTAACAAAGGATGGAAAATGTGGGATAGAAAAAAGACCGGTGGACCCACCTCCATGGGTTCCAGCCCCAAGCTTCTACTTTCTACCTGTGAGTTCTTGGGGTTGGTTCTTCCACTTTACCTCCAAAAAAAGAACCATAAATTGTCTCACTGGTATATGAACAGGTGTTCATTCACTAAGCATTATCAAATTTTAAAATAGAATCATGACTAGAATGAATGTAGTTGTCTGAATATGCTCCTGTTCCTATGATTAATTTGCACTTTTTTGGTAATGGGGTTTGCATTTGCCCCCAATTTTGGTACCCCTTAAAATAATTCTCTGGTTCTGAAGTTTAATCCATTTTTCACCTAACCATTCCTCATGGGAAAGAGAGTGATTTCACTAAAGAGGTTGCCAGGTCACAAACATCCACGAACCCTCTTCTTTCTCAAGCCTTGGTTGTTTTAATGCCCCTTTGAGGTGCTGTTGTATCTTCCTGGGCTACCTCCCATTCACAGCCCTTAGTGCTAGATTCTGACTTTCCCTTTATTTAAGAAGCTTAAGAGCCATGCTTATGCACTAGGTCTGCTTGACTTTTTGAGAATAGAGCCTGTGAATAGTTCTCACAGCAGAGAGCAAATGCTTGGTCACCAAGTGATGAGAGGGGACTAGTTGAAGCAAATCCTGGAAGTAGCCATACAAGGATTAAAACCATTTTCAAAAATCATTTTTAACTAGATATCAAGTAGTGCTTTGAAACATCTTTTTAAAAAAAATTAAATCATAGCTGTGTACATTAATGCCATTATGGGGTACAATGTGCTGGTTTTATATATATGGAATATTACACATAAATTTTATGTATACATATTATACATAGAATATACATAAAATATTTTCATCAAACTGGTTAACATAGCCTTCACTATACATTTTCTTAGTTATTGTGTTAGGACATTTATATTCTACACTTAGTAAATTTCACATGTACCCTTGTAAGATGAATTCAGGCCATCCCATCTCCAGAAGTTCTTGCAAATAAATACTAACTAATGAGAAAAATTGTTGCCTGCTTTCATTCAGACTCACCAAGGGAAAAATCTGAGACTTGCTGCTTCCAACAGTGTGGCAGTTCATGAATCTAAATTAGTATTTGGGGTTACAAAAGAGATAGGTTTTTCTTGGGAGCTCTTTAAAATTAGTGTTTTAACATACATTAATGTCTCACTGACTACATCAATGTATGTTAAAATATAAAACCAGCACATTGTATCCCATAAATGCATTAGTGTACACATCTCTGATTTAATAAAAAAAAACTAAAAAAAAATACACTGAAGTGGTAATTAATTTGTAACTCTTTTAGAATTTAATAATATTGATACAGCAGTTTCCTCTTTTCCTTTCTTTGCTCATAAGTCCTTTCCTTTTTTCCTTCCTTTCTCTTTTTTCTACCTTTATGAAAAATGCCCATTATCATATAAATTGTTTGAGTAGAGGTAATAAAAATGAAAATGACTTAGATGTGGGATGTCAAAATGAATTCTTTGGGACAGGCATTATATGGTCACTAAATATGCATTTGAACCTCTAAGTCTTTTATTTACTCTCAATCCTTCATTTCAGAGTCCCTAAGATGTTTTAGAGGCCTGAATTTCCTTACAGTTATTTACATCTGCTGATATTGATACATAAAGTATCAATATCAACTTGATGAAGCCATAAAGGTTATTCTTACTGCTTTAAAAAAGGTATCTTGGTGTGAATAAGAAGTGATGACTATAAGACTCTGTTTTGTAGACTTCTGAGCCCCAAAGCAGTGAGGATAATGGGACATCAGCAGTTGTTGATGGCAGCATTTACTTTCATGGGTTATTGAGCTTTGGATATGTGTGTGTTTATGTGAGTGTGTGTGTGAATGAATATGTGCATAAGTATGGATGTGGGAGCATGTGTAGGAGTGTGTGATTGTGAGTGTATCTGTGTTTTTGTGACTGTGTCTATAAGTATGTGTGGGAGTGTATGTGCATATGTGAGCATATCACACACACATACACACTCACATGGCCAGAAGGATGATGTAGGACACATGGTCTATGTGAATTCATAAAGCAGTATATAGTGACAATGACACTAGTGATTGTAATGGGGTTCTCACCAGAACAACAAGGTTCTTCAGTTTGATTTTCAAGTAACATTTTAAAAAGCTTTCATCATGAATTAAGCTGGTAGTCCATAAAGTGTAATTTACGGGGCTCTGGAAAAACTTGATATACTGAGGGTGATTGGCAGAAATGGTCTAAGCCTCTTAGTTGCAAAAGGTTATCTACTATACAAGCCTATTATCCGTGATAGAGGAATCTAGGTGGCTCTTTAATGTTATCAGAATTCAAATCTTCAGGAATGGTCTGGAGGCCCCATGCATGATGACATTGTGTTTTGGGTGTTAGTAGTAAAATTCCATACCTAGAGCATGTCACATCAGCAACTGTAAAACTTATTCCAAAATAAATATTGGATATCACAGCTCATTTTTGCTGGGCCAATTAGACAAAGTTTCACGAGGTGTCCCTGGGGGCCATAGAGAAACTTTTACTTTGTTTTCTCTATTATAATCTACTTAGGGTAGCATTAATGAGGTTGTTCAGAGAACTAGTAGACAAAATGTATTGTGAAAAGATGCAAATTATGAAGACCATATATCTAAAATATACTGTGTGCCTCATTTCATACTTGCCATGAAATTTTAATGATTTATTTCATACTCAGTCTCCCTAGAAAGGAGAAAACTTAGGCTCCAAGAGATTAAACAGTTTGCTCAAATTGATGCAGATAGTGTCAAACTTGGGAATTAGACCCAGGCCTATCTGACTCCCCAATATTGTTCTTCCTTGCTCTCTCCTACTCTCTGCCCATCTTGTATAAAGACAGAGCTGTCATGGTCTGCATCAGCTCCAGAGGTTAGGGTTGACAATAGCAATGAATTTATGAAGGAAGCTTATTTTGCACTGTAACCATAGCAAAGCAGACTAAGTGAAGTCTCTGCCTTTATACAGGGTTTGGAGACTAATGATAGAACCACAGTACTTCCAAGGAGAGTAGTCACTGCCCTGTGAATAAGGGGCAGTAACCAGTTCTGCCTCTCTGAGGTTAATCCTTATTCCAAGTGTAAGTGCTCACTAAAGGCCTGCAGGGCTTCTTCCAAGTTGCCTTAAACCCTCTGTTATTTGTGAATATGACCACAGGTTACTTTCAGTCTCCTTTTCTACAATTTCTCTTGACTAATAATATTCATCATGGGCTCAAGACCCATTTCCTCCAAGGAACAGGCTCTGAATAACCTCTCTCAGCCTCTCAGCTTGTTTTGCTTCCTCACTTATAGTTTACTTTTCTTTGAGACAGGGTATCATTTATTTCCTGGGGCTGGAATGCAGAGGCATGAATGTAGCTCACTGCAACCTTAACCTCTTGGGCTCAGGCAATCCTCCTGCCTCAGCTTTCTTAGTACCTGGGACTATAGGCACCCCAACACTGTATCTGGCTAATATTTCTATTTTTAGTAGAGACAGGTTTCACTCTTGTCAAGGCTGATCTTGAACTCTTGAGCTCAAGTGATCCACCTCCGTTGGCCTTTCAGAGTGCTATGATTACATTTTATCATGGACTCATTTTACCCACTAATCTTACATGCCCAGCCATGGTATTTATTCATTTAATGTCCATAATAATTATTCATCCATAAAATAGTTATTATCCATTATACCTCTGCTATGTTTCAAGAACTGACCCATACCCTGGGGACAAAAGGTTAATAACTACAGAATTGTTCTCATTGAGTTTAGAAGAGAGAGAGGGATTAACCAAAGAATCTCAGGAATATATAAATAGAGGTTAAGTGTTTTGAATGAAAGAAATATGGTGTCATGAAAGTATATAACAAAGAAATCTAACCCAGAGAGTGGTAATGGGAAAGGCTGTACCAAGGAAATAAAATACGATCTGAGATCTAGTGGATGAGTAATAGTCAACTAAAAGAGTGAGTGAGAGAAAGAGTGTATGTGTGTTGGTGGTAGTGGTGAGTGGACAGGAGGATGGGTCTGAGAGCAGGCCAATGTGGATAGATCAGGAAGAAAGAGACTATGCAGGTCCTGAGGTTAGTGGTAAAATATTCTGGGTTTTACCTAAGGGCAATCAGAGGCCATTGGAGAATTTTGAGCAGACTTAAATGAAGCATAATGACCGTCTCCCTTATAAGTCAGGAACAGAGGTGCGAATGGCTTTGGTAACATTTCCAGGAATTGTGGGGGTCACACAGCTGAAGAACAGCTTGGTTAGGACTTAAAACTGGGTCAAGGGATGACCACACTTTTTATTATTAAACATTAAGTGACACTGTGCTGATATTCTCTCCTCTCTCTCTTAATTCTGAAAAGAGAGCCTCTATTATACAGTAAGGTAACACATTTCCATATACTTCTGGAATATGGAAAAAGATCAGAACTAACATTATTAAGTCCCTACAATGTATCAGATATTCTTATCCAATCACATCTGTCCGATAAGGGCAAGCCTTATTATCTGTATTTTCAAAATGAGAAAACTGAGGTTCAGAAAGTTAGGCAATAGCCCTTTGTTAGAAAGTAGAGCAGTGGGGAGATTAATCCATTCTCTTTGACTTCAAAGTTTAGATATAACCCAGAACACTGCAGTGTTACCTTAATGTACTCTCCATCTATAACAGATAGGATGCAGGGGCAAGACTGGAAACACAAAGACCAGGTGGGGTCTTCTACAATAATCCAGGCAAGAGACAATAATTGAACATCAAGTGCATTTGGGGCATAAGGTAGAAGGAGGCCTCCATGGCTGGCTTGAGGCCTGAGCAATGGGTGACATTATTCATTCTAATGGGCAGGTTTGTGGAAGGGAGAGTACAGCTGCTGTGCTCCACCCATTTCTGGGAGTGGCAGGTAGGAAAGTGAACCTGGAGAGGTCTGGATCAGTAGCTCAGTAGCCTTTGGAATAAAAAACTTTCCTTTTTATTGAGCAGGTATACAGTGAATGATTGCTGAAGTGATGATTCATCTTGATTTATGACTATTGTCTTTGCTAGTTGGGTCTTCTTGGCCCTCCAGGTCAAACTCTTAACATTCCATACACTCATCTCCTTTGTTCTTTTTCCTGAGGATCATCTCCAGAGCTCTCCCCTGGATTAGAATGTGGGTGAATAAGAATGGTATGTTATTAAAATCTACCTTTTCTACCTTATAGATTGAGAAGAAAAGGATAATTCATAAAGGGCTGGGTATGGTGGCTCATGCCTGTAATGTTAGCAATCTGGGAGGATGAGGTGGGTGGATTCCATGAGCTCACAGGTCTGAGACCAGTTTGAGCAAGAGCAAGACCCCACCTCTAAAAATAGCCTGGCGTTGTGGTGAGGGCCCGTAGTCCCAGCCACTTGGGAGAGTGAGGAAAAAGAATCACTTGAACCCAAGAGTTGGAGGTTGTTGTGAGATATGACACCACGGCACTCTGTGGAGGGTGACATTGTGAGACTCTGTCTCAAAAAAAAAAAAAAAAAAAAAAGGAAAAAAAGATAATTCCAAAGCCCCAGTCCCAGTTCATTCAAGAAATTATACCAAATCTCTAAAGCACTACTTTACAGATTCTAAATCATGTGCCTGGCTTTTAAAATGGGAACCTAAAATCTCCTGGAAAAAAAAAAAAGACTGATTTATCACTCCAATCTTGCAGTCTAGGTAAAACAGACATTTTATTCTTGGGAATGAATAGTCATGTTTACCTCAAAGCAGACAGAAACGTGACCAGAGAACTTGGCTTTTAATGGCCTGCAGCCAACTAAAATAAGCACACAAAATTATGACCACCACTGGGCAATGAATCATCATTCTTCAGTGTCTCAGTAACTTTCTGTATTTCTCAGCAATTTTCTTTTTAATCTGATGACTTCAGAATAATCTTCTATTATAAAACTGTAGGACCTGTACAACAGGAAGTTGTTAAATCTTAAATTTTAGATACCCAAGTGACACTCTTATAAAGGACTGAACATACTGTATTTATTGCAAAGTAAATAGATGCCACCCTTGTCTTCATCAGCAGGTAGCTAATTGTGGACCATTAGTTGAAGCTAAGGCACCAACCTAGCAATGAATCTTAGGCAGGCTCTGCTGTGACTCATGGGCTTGTCGTATCTCTAATAGAATAGGGCTTCACTTGGTAAATGCCATCTCTTTCTCCTGTAGCAAAGATGGCAGAACTATTCAGATAACAGTCACAGCTCTAGCAGTTCAGCATGATGATTTCAGTCAACGATAGAGAAAACTTAGATGTAGATGAACTTAATTGCCTGAACAAAACCAAGGAGTCCAGATTCAGGCCCTGAACTCTGCCCTGAAAGAACCAAGAGTCAGACTCGGCAGCAGATCTCAATACTGAAACAAAGCTAACTTTGGGAGGTGAGCCAGGGTGAGCTGCCAGACTCTAAGCAGGATAAATAAATCTATGAAATCTCACTGGATCTGAGATCCTCTCTGAGGGGTGGTGAAGCTGCTGGGGTTGTTCCTGATGGCTACGGAACCTGGGAAAAAGGGTCAATCTGGAGCCCTCAGTGACCTTTTTCTCCTTTTTTAGGGGATTTGGGGAAAGTAGAAAGAGGAGAAGGCTGATTTCCCTGTGGCAAGGGGCCATGCCTGGGGAATGACACAAGCCCAAAGATGTGGAAAAGCCCCAATAGCTCCAGGGTTCAGAGGCAAAGCCTTTCTCCAAATGCTCTGGCAATTAAATAAACAGTTTTAAGTGCTAATTTGTCTTTCCATTCTTCTCAGAAGAAAAAAGAACTAATCTCTAAGGGTCTACTTGACTGGAAAAGCAGCCTCTTTTGTTCTGTTTTAGGATGGGAAAGTATGGAGCCTTTTCTTGATATTAGTCATGCTTTGGAGTCATGAATGGAGAACAGTAGAAACAGCCTTTCTTTGATATAGGCCAGTGGACGTCCCAGTATAAAAGTTATAATAACCACCCATCACTGAGTGTTTATGATGATCTATGTGCATTAAGTGCATTTTTCATTTCAGACTCACAGATACCATAAGAGGAAGAGGTCCAGAGTAAAGAGATGTTTGTAAATTAAGGCTTAAGGTCACATAACAAGTTGGATGTGAACCCAGGCTTGGCTCTGGCTTAACTACCCATGAAATGCGAGGAACCACAAGCTATGGTCAAGAGAAAGGTTCAAATATTGTCAGGGTCACAGAATTTACCTTACATTCTCCTCCCCAGTGTTTCAATTACTATGAAGCGGATAGTTTCTAGTTGACCTTGGTAGTTGTAGTTTGAGTCTTCTATCAATGTTAACATGAGGACTAATACATTTTTGAATTTTCTGTTGTATTCCAACTGTGTTTGATGCTCAACCTTCATGAAAATTCCCACTGGTGGTTCCGATGACCATGTACTAGGTACTAGGTACTAGGTACATGGTCATCGGAACAATAAAGCTCTCTATCTGTGAACTCGTCAGAACTGCATATACTCAGGCCCCAACCCGGACCTGCTGACTCAGAAATGCTGGGAAGGGACCCCAGCTCCATGTGTTAACCAGCCCTGCAGGTCTTTGGGTATATGCTAAAGTCTGGGAACCATTGCCATAAACCATCAGGAGGGGTACCAATGAAATTTTTTCATATGGAAAAATAAAGCTTCCGTTTTTTTCATTCTTTTTTTTCTTTAATGTTTTTACCTCATTTCCAAATCTTCATTCTCTTGTGGCACAAATTTGTACAAGGCAACGTAGGTATTCATTTGTAATGGGTCTTTGGAAAGAGGTTCCTAAAAAAGAAAGTAGAAGAAAAATGAGAAAAGGAAGGAGAAAAAACCTGAGAGAAGAAAAAAAAAAAAAAAAGGGAAATGGAGACATTACTGCAATGTAATTTCAGTGGATGCAATTTCAGTGTTAAAATATCTATTATAAAAGATTTACTTTCAATCTTAGGTTTATTTTTAATTTCTTAACTGAGTTTTATTTTGCTGAAGATCATTTGAAAACAGTTATTTGGAACTTCTTTGTCAGAAATACTGCAGTTTTCTTCAAATGTATTTTCTTTGATGTAGTTGTTCAAAAAAATTAATACGAATTTGTACTCTGGAATGGCAATATTCTGTCTAAAGAAATAGGGATAAATGAAAAGCAGTAAAGAATTCTCACTCCCTAAAATTATATTTTTATTAATTAGCCTGCAAGTTGACATATAGTGTATCAGAGGGAACTAGATTTATTCATCTGGCCATTAGTTAATTTTTGTTAAGGAAAAAGCATAGACTTTGAATTCACATTTATTTATTTATACCTACTGCTTATGAAATCTTACAATAAAAACTACTATTTTTGATGGTTTATTGTGTGCCAGGCACTATGTTACATGCATTAGCATACTTAAATGTTGCAACAAGACTGTTGTGAAATTGTTGCAGATTCCATTGTTGTCTTCAATTTATAAGTGTAAAATATTAGCTATTCTTACTAACCAAATAGATAAAAGATTTATACTGGATAATAAACAAGTTAACATTGTATATCATGTAATATATAACTACATAATACATATATACAGTAATATAATAAATACATGCTACATATAAACTATATGTACTCTTTTAATCTATGGTTCACTCTTATTCAATGCTCAGGTATCTTATATATTATTCTATTCTATTCTAATTATATATATGTGTATATATATAAATGAACATACCTAATATAAACTTACTATAAAATATAGTCATAATATATAATTCTATAAATTACACATTATATAGTATATGTAGAATTGTATATAATACATAACAGAAACAAAAGATAGACAACAAACTACTTATCCTTTTTAATTTTTATGCACTGTGATATTTCTATTCTATGATATCTATGTTGTGGTACATTATGCTACATTTCTATTCTATTCTATTCTATTCTATTCTATTCTATTCTATTCTATTCTATTCTATTCTATTCTTCTCTTAAAATGCTGGTCTGGGACCCACTGAACTGATTTCATGACCCAGTTGGGTAGTGACCTCCTGTTTGATCTAAGGACTTCTGTCTGAGTTGCCTTCTGTGACATCCATAAATACCTGGTGGTTTATGTTCTTGGCTTGGTCTCTGAAATCATCAGTGCCATTTTCTGGATACGTAAACACTAAAGGAGACAAGAGAAAGCAGGTGATTTATGTATCTAGTCACTAATTTTTGGAAATGTGCCTAAAAGATGGCTTTATTTATTCCATGTTCTATAGATTCTACCTTACCATTCACTGCCTTAGTGACCAGGGTTTCGGGTCATCCTCTTATGACTCTTCCCCTGCCTCCCCAGATTGCACTCTGTACCATCTTCCCTGCACTCCCATACCTTTCTGCATGCCTGCCTAGCATTTATCCCTGTGCATTACTTGGCAATTTTTTTGTTCAAAATTTGGTCTCATTTGGCAGATTTCTTCTCAGGAGCAGAAAACTGTGTCATTCATCTTTGCTGAATGTATCAAACTAATGGTATGGTGGGTGAGGTATCATCCATTTTAGTTGCATTTGAATCGTTTTTTCTAAACATAAGATTCTTTAATCTATATTCAATATCTTCATTCTCATTTATTGAGGTATCTGTATTATATTTTGCAGATTAGAGCTTTAGTTTTAAACTTCAAAATATTTCTTTGATCTTTTATTGTCAATGCATTAGGGCTATTATTTGGTTTTTCTTTAAGTGAATTATTGGAATATATAATTCTCTTCCTTCCGTATTTACGCAGCTAAGCTGTGTCTTTGATACAGAACATTCCTTCTCAAACTTGGCAAGAGTTTTTATTGTCCTCATACATGGGTATGGGAGTTCCCTGATGGATCCTGACTGGGGTCTCTGCCTTGGCTAGTTTGATATGTCTAATCTACCTGGTGACTAACACCCTAATCTTATTACTCAGAGCACACATACCTTCCCTAAACAAAAACATGGTAAATGGTTCAAAGCAGTGGTGTCTAAATTAACCTATTATTTAGATGACTTGACATTTTAAAATAACACATTACTGCTTTATTTTTCCCTTTGATTTCTCTTCATATTATCAAGGAAATATCAGTAGAGGGAGGGAAATACCACAGAAAGCTCTATAACCTATTTCATTAATGCAGTGACATTGTCCACTGTTCTTAAAATAGACTCAACAATGATGACGTCGAAAACATTCTTCAAAACAAGATCCCTCTATTAATAAATGTACTGATGCTTATTAAATATCTATTCTCAGTTTATAGTTACAGAGTTTATGGATGGAATTCCATTATCCCTACGAAGCTGATATACAGTTGTTGGTGGAGCTTTTAGTCTGTGCATAAGTAGAAAATGAAGGCCTCATTCTATGGGACTTCTCTGCCTCAATACTTGGCCACTCAAGTTGATGTTTACAAATGTAAAAAGAGTAGAGATAAGCACAATCTTTTTCTGATATTATATGACTATTTGAAACTCTGGTATAAATACCAGCAAATAAAACTGGATACTTTAAAAGAATATTAAATATTCGCATGGAAACAAGCCAAGAAAATCTTCCTAGAAAATTCTTGAATTGGGACAAAAAGGGGGGCTACCTAAAGAGCGTATGTAATGTTCCATTTGGACTGATTTTACAATTTTGTAGTTTCATCTTGTTAAAGCTTTTTATTGACTATCTGGCCATCAGATTCAAAATGTGTTGTGTTTTGTGAGCTATGCTGAAAATTATTTGCAGTGACCCCAAATGTTTCAGATATATGGTTGTAAGAAGAAATGGAAGGTTGCAAAAATGATTTTCAAAACCTATTCCTTCTGGCCATTTCTAAGACTTTGATTTAAGGGAAGAGGAGAAAAGAAAGGTAACTATTTTACTAAAACTGTATCTTATCCTTTTGGGTTTGGTGCTTTAAATTCTTTTATTAAAAATAATTTGGTTGTCAATTTCACCCATGACAAGTATTCAAAGAATATGTCCATTATGCAGGCATATTTTCTAAAGTTAGGGAAACAAAATGAATCTTTAGTTTTGACCACATCCCCAAGAGAACTTTCTTCTTTTCCTTTCTCGTGTGTTATCCATCTTTTATACTTTGCAGACCCATGAGGCCTATGTCTACCACTGTTTTTCTTTTAGTGAGATGATTATTTGTTTGCCTTTTTTAACCTGTAATGCAGCAAGTTACATTACTGGATTATCTGACATTGACCCAAATTTGTGTCCTTGTAGCAAGTTAAATTTGGTAATTATGCAGCACATTTTAAAAATACATCGTGGATTCAGTTTACTTAGATTTCATGTCAGACTTCTGCATGTATATTCAAAAGAGAGACAGGCTAGTGATTTTCCTTTCTTATACCTTCCTTGTTTGGTTTTGAAGTTAGTATTATACAAGCCTCAAGAGAATGCCCCTACCCTTCATCTTTGCTACTTTTTGTTTCTCTGACAGAGCTTAAGTAATCTGCAAATTTTCTATTCCTTAAATGTTCAGTAGAATTTACCTATAAATTTACTCAAGACTGGTATTTTCATTGTGAAAAATTTAAAATACTGATTCAGATTCTATAAGGATTCTAAGCATATTCAAGTTTTCTATTTCTATTTCTTCTTGAGTCAGGTTTTAGTTATTGTTCTTTCTTGATATCTACTCATTTAAAAAAGTTTAAAATTTTATTGGCATGATGTTGTTTACTAAATTCTTTTACTTTCTTTTTAATCTCTGGTATGTTCATTTTTTGTTATGTTTTTGTTTCATCTCTTTTATCTTAAAAAAACTCTTAGAGATTGTACATTTTATTTATTTATTTTTTAATTTACTCATCCCTTCTCTGCTAAGATCAAGAGTAAAAAACAATCACTCAAGGTTTATTGATTTATCTTTGTAATTTAATACAAAAGAACCTCTATAAGTTGCCTACCCAAGGGAGTATAAAATGCAGAAGTGGTCAACATAGAGAACTGAACCTATTGCACTAATAATAAGTACATGTGGTGCATGTCTGGTCTATGAAAATTAAGTCAACTTAACCAGGTGGTCAATGTAGGGAGGTGGTCAACTATGGAGTTCTACTGTAATTTCTGTTCTTATATTTATTACCACTTTTCTTGCTTTTGTTGGGTTTATTCTATTTTCTAAATTCTTAAGTATGGTGCTTAATTTTTTACTTTTCAGACTATCTTGTTTTCTAATGGTATAATGCTCTAATCACAACTGTAGCACTATCTGACAAGTTTTCACATGTGTTGTTTTAATTCCACGTGTTCTCAAAAATGAGAATCCTCCACTTGTTAGATAGTGTCCTTTTTAGTCAATTAGATTAGGATTGTCAAATGTGTTATCAAATCCTCTAAACTGAAAACTTATCTAAACTGTATCTAAACTGAAAAGTTTTGTCTGTCTGATTTGCCAATGACGAATGTATTTTAAAATCTTTTACTATTAAAGGGATGTCAATTTTCCTAATAATTTGGTCAATTTCTCCTGGTGTTTTTATCATTTTTCGGGCTATGTATTAGATATACCCAAGTTTAAAATTTATATCTTTTAATGAAGTGGACATAACCATGCTTTTTATCTCTAATAATGCTTTTTGATATCGTAAAGTTCATTTTTTGCTTATTAATATATTCAAATAATTTTTCTTTTGCTTAATATTTGCCTGTGGTTTCCCCTTGTCTCTGTATCTGAAAAGTTCTTTATTTTGCCTATGTTTTTTCCCCCTTGGGTAACTTTAAAAAATAATTCTGGCTAGGCATGGTGGCTCATGCCTATAATCCTAGCACTCTAGGAGGCCGAGGCATGTGCATTGCCTGAGCTTACAGGTTCCAGACTAGCCTGAGCCAGAGCAATACCCTGGCTCTAAAAATAGCCGGGTATTGTGGCAGGCGCCTGTAGTCCCAGGCTAAGGCAAGAGAATTGCTTGAGCCCAAGAGTTTGAGGTTGCTGTCATGATGCCACGGCACTCTACTGAGGGTGACAAAGTAAGACTGTCTCAAAATAAACAAATAAATAAATAAATACATAGATAAATAAATATAAAAAAATAAATTTCTTTACTTTTCAACTTTCTATAACCTTATGTTTTAGATATTTATAAACAACATATGGATTATTTTAAAAATTTGACAAACTTTACCTTTTATCTAGTGTTTAGCTGGTGCATATTGATTTTGATGACTTGGAAGTTGAGATTCCTCCCTAACATTTTATTTTGTACTTCTATTTGTCATATATTTTCTATGCTTTTTCTTGTAATCTCTTGTCACTTGCTTTTTAAATTTTTATTTGATTGGCTTTTTTCCTCCTTCTCATCATTCAGTTTTGTCCTTTTTCTGATTTGAAAAGTTTAAACTACTTTATATTCTTTCTGTAGTTGTCCTAGAAATTTTGAGGCATATTTTAAAATAAATTTAAAATGAAATAATATATTTAATCTCTTTCCAAACAATACAAGAATCTTTGAAGGTCCATTTCCAACTTAAATATCAGCATTCTAACATTTTATTAACAACTTTTGAAAAACTTTATTTTTTTAAGTAGCCAATGTTTGCTTAGATTTAATCACATGTCTACCACTTCCTTTGCTCTTTATTTCTTCTTCTCAGTCTCTGTTAAGGTCACATTTTCCTATTTTTAGTACTTCTTTAAAAATTGTTTGAGCATAAATCCTCCTTAATTGTACTGTAGATCTACTTTTTGTCTGAAAATATATTCCTGAAAGATAGTTTAGCTTCATTTACAATTTTAGGTTTAGGGTCACTTTCCTTTTAGCACACAGAAGATCTCATTCTACTGTTACTTAGCTTACAAATTACAAATTGTAATTTGTAAGAAGTATTTGTCAGTCTAATTTTCATTTCTTTCTAGATCATTTGTCTTTCAGTCTGCATTTAATGTTTTCTTTTGTCTTCTAAAATTCTGTAGTTTCACTAAGATTTATCCGGGTATAAATTTCTAAATTTGAGAAATGGCTTCTTTAATCAGTTCTGGAAAATTCTCAGCATCTTCTTGAATAGTGTTTCTCTCTGATTATCTCTCTATGTTCTTCTAAAGTGTCAGTTGGATGCACATTAGACTTTCTCACTCACTTTCCATGTCTCTTTTACTCTCATGAATTCCACTGCTTTGTCTCCCTGGCTATTCTCTGGAATTTCTTTGGCTCTCTATTTTAGGAAACTAATTCACTCTTCAGTTATGTTTAATAACACATTAAATTCCTACTTTTTACAAAATATTCTAGAAGTTCTATTCCACTTTTCTTCAACCTTTCCTATTTATTTTTGATAGCCTCTTATTCTTTTGTTATATTTTCTTATCTATTTTTTATATTTTAAATATATACAACTATGTAGTTACGTATTTCTCTATTTGATGATTCCAAAACATATGGTTTCTGATAGTCTAATCATAAAATTGGTTGTTTCTACTAGCTCTTACTCATGATGGCTAATTTTCTTATGTGTTTGGTGAACTGTGATTATTAGCTCATGTTCTTTGAAAGTTCATTTGTGAACTTTTACAGTCTGGGTTAAAATTCTCTTTCTCTGAGAGAAGATTTACATTTGCTTCTGACTAATGCCTGGTGATCTTATCAGACCTGGGCCACTTTATATTAAACTAAAAAGTCCTATTATTTTACCTTGCCCATACAGGTAGCAGAAATTCAGGCCCCAAAACCAAGAAGACTTTTTTTTCCTTCTTTCCCTTTTTCCCTTCCTCTCTTCCTCTGTTTGTTTGTCTCTCTCTTTTTCCCTCCTCCCATTCTCTTTCTTTCCTTTTCTACCTAAGTTAAGGCTGCTATAGCATATTCCTCTATAGGGCATTCATTTTTTCTAGTGGCATTAAGGATGCCTTTTGGGGTATAAGCGGTTTTCCAAAGGGGCCCTCATGTAACTTAATACCCTGCCCACTCCCCACATTTTGTCCTCTAGCATTCATAATGGTATCTATCAGTACCCAAGCAGAGGCCCCAGGATATGCAGAGTAAATATCTGCCTTCACTTGTTTCCGTCTCTGGATTAATGTTTTATTGTTATTTCTAGACTCTAAGGAGCTACTTATTTAGTTGGCAGCTCAGCCATGCGTTAACTGGGAAATTTCTCTGAATATCCAGCTGTCCACATTGTTAGACAGGGAATCTTTTATGTTTTCAAAGAGATCTTTACCTTGTAGATGTAACAAAACATGTGTTGCAGAAACCTATCATAGGCATTTCTATCTATAATTTAGAAATTTTCCACTGGAGGGGTACAAAATCTGGGAACATCTGCCAACTTAGCCAGTAAAAAATCTGTTCTTTTTTTGTGACACCTTACAATTTGAGATACAGAGTCAGTATATACTATAGGCAAGGATAAATTTTCCAAATCTGAGCTTGCCTGTTTTCTTTCTGGACATAATTTCTTTTTTTTATTGCCAAATGGGGCAATACAGGATTTTATAATATTCTCAAGTGGATGTGATTAACCTATTTTTTTTTTATTATTATTTTAAAGATAGTTTCTAGGAATTTATATTGCTTATATCCTTTTCTGTTTCTCTTCCAGGAAAATTATGTTCACATACAGTCATTCTGAAATGCAATTATTAAAGATATCCAGTAATGTATTAAATGGCATTTCAAGCTGAAATGGGAAGACCAGAATTTTACTTCTCCCTTTGCTCATTACTTTGTGAGTGAAATTTCTAGAAGTTAAGTCCAAGGTGAAGACCAGCAATTTCCCCCAGATATATTTATTATGCATCCTGGAACAGTGATGAAAACAATAACCAAAAACACTCAGACCTCCCCAAGTTCATTTATAAGAGATAGCAGAGACTGTACTCTTAGTAATAATGAATAGTGCCTTCTTCTAAGGTAGCTTTGGATATATTCCTCAAGGAATTTGACATAACACCTGGCTGGAAGAAATTACACCTGTGTGCACTGCATTTATTTTTAGAACATAAATGAAACGTGATGGAGAACTGATTGAGACTGGCTTCCCAAATATTGCTTCTGGAAAGACAACACTCTCCTTGCCATGATTGAGAAGACCAGTGGGACCTTGAACTGCATATGTAGGGTGTTTTTCCTACATTGTTTCTGAAATTGCATGGATAGGGCATTAAAACAAATCAAAGGAAGGTGTTTTGAGGCAAACTGCTGCATAATTAATCCCCCTAGCTTCTAAGGGTTCATTGTGAAGAAAGCTATTACTAATCAAATGATTTCTTAATAGATCTCCAAAGCTTTCTGGAACTTCATTGCTTACTAGGTTCTTTCAACAGATCACTTTGAGTGAAGCTGTAAAAATGCACAGAAGAGATGGAAAATAATTAACTTTGTTGTCTTTGTGTGTAGTGTATTATTCTGTGACTTAGTTTCCTTATCCACATGGTATGTGTTTTGTGTGTGTGTGTGTGTGTGTGTGTGTGTGTGTGTGTGTGTGTGTGTATTGGAGGGAGGGAATTGGACTAAATCATCTCAAACCTTACTTCTCAAATGTTAATGGCCATATGACCACATGAACCACAGATTAGTGTGTAGATTCTGATTCTCCAGGTCTGGGGCAGCCTAAGATTCTGCATTTCTAACAGGCTTTCCCATGGTGCTCAGGTCAGATGGGTCAGGGAGCCATGGGGCTCTACCTGCATCTCTGACACTTCAAGAGCTTATGATGGCTTTTTTGGGGGTGGGGGACAGAGTCTCAAGTTGTTGCCCTAGGTAGAGTGCTGTGGCGTCACAGTTCACAGCAACCTCAAACTCTTGGGCTTAAGCGATTCTCTTGCCTCAGCCTCCCAAGTAGCTACAGGTGCCTGCCACAACTATTTTGTTGTTGTAGTTGTCTTTTTCTATTGCGTCTCTAATGGCACTACTAAGTTCTCGCTGACTATTTACATTGATCAGAAAAGTACAGTTTCCTTGGCAGCGCCTGTGGCTCAACGGAGTAGGGTGCTGGCCCCATATGCTGGAGGTGGCAGGTTCAAACCCAGCCCTGGCCAAAAACTGTAAAAAGAAAAAAAAAAAGGACAGTTTCTCCACATGATGCCAAAGAATTCTTAGCTTAATGGTGAGCTTTAGCAGGTGTGTGTGAGCTTGGTGGTGGTGGGGTGTGTGTGCATGGTGAAGGCTGATGCTTATTTAGGAAGCAGAGTCATGGGAAGTCCTATGGGAACCACATTGGCACAGTCCTAATGAGAGAAGAGACATAAATGAATTCCCAGAGGGGAGGAAATGGAAGCGATATATGTGCAAGACAGCTGTTGACAAAGCAGCAACATGCGGAACTGAATGCACAACAGCATCCAGGCAGGGAAAGGGAGGGGTGGGGATTGGAGCCTGGAGGAATCACTTCTGCCATGAGTTCAGCCCAAGCAAAGAACACAGATCAGGACCTGCGCCTTGCTAGACTGCAACCAATGTACTAATGCTTCATAAATATTTTTTGATAAATGAGTAAAGGTTAAATAGTTACTTATATCAAAAAGCCTCAGCAAGAATGCATCTGTATCTGGTCCTGTGTCTTCAAGCTCTAGTTTACAGGGTAGTTTATTTTTGAAATTATAGAAACAAAGGCTTAAGCTATTGGAAGGTTAAGTAATATTAATAAAGAATGTTTGACTGGATTGTACAGTTTTTGAGAGTCTTAGTCCTTGTCTCTGCCAGGGAAGGAGCCAAGTATAAGGCTTATGCTCCCCTTGCTAGAGTCACTGCCATTTGATGTCAGGCACCTGAGGTGCAGCATGAAGTAGCATCTCCATGATGTGGTTCGCTAATCTAATTTAGGTCACTGGAGAAAAGGATGCATTCACAAAAGGTCTGAAAGTGGCTCCTAAATTCTCATATGGCTAAGTCCCTAATGTATAAGAACTTAGGAGACAGAACTCCGGGAAATATTTGAGTCACATAGTTTCAAACTATGTCCATTTTCCCTCCAGAATACTGAACCCTTGACCTGTCTGAATTCCTGAGCTAGCAGAGAAATACTGGGGATGAGGATTCAACTTCATCTGCCCACTGACCCTGACTCATGTGATTCACATTTGTGCTAGGCCCACTTACTCACCACTGTTGCTGCGTTTCCTTAGGTCAGACTCCCCTCCTGGTCCTGGTCCATCAGCTTCCTCAGGAACCTCCACCAGATCAGAAGTCTTGAAGGAAAGAGAAAATAGCATGGGATGAGCAATGTTGTATCAGTGGGTTAATGAAGAGAGATTTTAATATCAGTCAAAGAGCTAAGGTGGAATTTGCATGATACTTAAGAATACAATGATTGCTGTCTCCTCCCTTTGGCTAACTTCCGAGAGACTGTGTCGTTTTGTGAAGGCCTTTAGATGGCCTTCAGGATCAAGCTGGCCACATTAGGTACTCAATGAATGAATGCCTAGGGGCACAGGCCACCGTTAGGCTTCTTCCCAGGAACAGAAAACAGAGGAAAATCAGAATTCCTGCCCATATCCTGTTGCTTAAAATTGTAAGTAAAGCCATAGCTCTTTCGATAGGTGAGTTTTAAGTATTAATTATAGAGAACAAGATACACTACTGAGAATGCACTATTTACACGTGAGTTAAATGCTGTTTCCATTGCTGCAAAAGTCAGTTGCTTTTGTAACACTTATTCTGTCTTTTTTGCAATAAGAAAAATCATAATTGTCCTTCCACATAGGTTACAGAAATAATAAGAACAACAACAATAATAATAATAGCACTCACTCTAAATAGGTAATGGTTCCTGATCATTTGCCACTGCTGTTTTTAAGTATGTATTATCTCATTTCATCACAATAATTCTACAATAGACTAATTTTTCAGAGAGGAATCTAAAGCCCAGAGGGAATCAGTATTTTCCTTGAGGTACCACAGCTTCTAAGTGGTGGAGTTGGGGCCCTGAACCCCGGGCATTGCCTCTAGAGCACACACACAGTTCTTCATCCAGTGGTGCACTGACTGGGGCAGCTCCTCAGGCTGGTGAGAACCTTCAGGGTCATCATACTAATGCCATGAAATTGTTAAGATAGTGGGAAATTGGCAAATGCTACAAATCAGGGTCCAGCTCTAAGCTGCTTATTAGACATTTATCAGGAGACCAATGATTGCCTCCTTGAAAGGGCCAGATGACCCTGCTTTTGTTTGCCTAGCTCCATCCTCTTCCAATGAGGAATTTATGGGGCCTCTGAGGAGAGTCACATTTTAAAAAAATTTATTTATTGGGCGGTGCCTGGGGCTCAAAGGAGTAGGGCGCCGGCCCCATATGCTGGAGGTGGCGGGTTCAAACCTAGCTCTGGCCAAAAACGCAAAAAAAATTTATTTATCTTTGTACAAGTTTACTTTCCCAGCTCTCCTCGTCAGCTTTACAGCACTTTGGTACTACCCTCCAGAGACTGTTTTTTGTTGCCATTTAGCATGATAAATTTTTAAACCACTCTTGCTTTCATGATATTATTAGAAAGAAAAAAAGTCAGTGTCACAAGGTCTCTAAGTCGCTTATGACCTCCTTCTCTTGAATTTCATAATCATGATTTCTGTACAAGAGACACTTTGTAGGAGAGAATTCCATTTATGTTAATTTAAACTTATAAAACTGGGCTGGGCACAGTGGCTCATGTGTATAATCCTAGCATGCTGGGAGGCTGAGGTGGGTGGATTGCTTCAGCTCAGGAGTTGGAAATCAGCCTGAGGAAGAGCAAGACAACATTTCTACTAAAAATAGAAAAACTATCTGGGCGTCATAGCAGGTGCCTATAGTCTGAGGTAAGAGGATCATTTGCGCCCAGGAGTTTGAGGTTGCTGTGAGCTAGGCTGAGGCCATAGCACTCTTACTGGGGCAATAGAGTGAGACTCTGTCTCAAAAAAATAAAATAAAATAAAACAAAACAAAATAAAATAAAATATAAAAAATAAGCTTATAAAACTGAAGATTATTCATAAACTAGCCAACTAACTCCCAGAATGTTGTTTAAATTTGGTTTCTTCTTGCCTCCTCAGAGCCATCAAGCCTTTTAGATTTTAGAACATTTAAAAGCACATTCAGGAATACAAAAAAAATTTGGAAATAGCTAGGCAGCAACTTCTCAACAATGTAAAACAAATGCCTTTATAGCCCTGTAAGAAAATAAATCTGTGGGACAAAGCTTTGCTATGTGGGAATATATGTTAGCTTTAGGCATAATAATACTAAAGGAGTGGCAAAAGGCTGAATTTCATTATCACTGACCTGCAGGAAGGAAGCAAAGTCATTTTAAAGGACTAATCAATTGTTTCTGTTTTCTTCCATTGAGACAAGTTGGACTTCTGGGAAAGAGTGAAGTGACAGATATTTCAGGACAATTTTGTCTTTGTTTCCCTGTAGCTTTCAGAACAATGCCTTGAAGACGCAAAACTCCAACAAATATTTTCTAATGGAACCAGCCCCAGTATAATTGGACTGTGATGAATGGACATTTTATTGACATTTGGAAAACTATATTCTGTGCCCCTGAAAGCAGTCTTTAGAGGCCAGGTGTTACTAGAAACAAAGGTATTTTAAAGATGAAAGCAAACTGGACAACCATCGATTGTTGTTCTTGCTGCTGCTTAGCATCTGCCAAGAACAAGGGGGCTGAAATATCCATTACTTGCTGTGAAATGTTTGTGAGGGTCTATCATAAATTCAGCAAAGCTCAGAATCACAGGAGTGGCCATCTGCTGCTGATGTGGATAGATCAGGGCCACCCCTGGGAGTCTCCTCTCAGCTCTGGCCTTTCTGGAGTGGCTTTCCAATTGCCGTATGCCAATGCTGGTCTCATATAAGCACGGGAGATGCTTGTGCTGGAGTGGGATGAGGATCTATCATCTCTCACTACAGACTTGAGAAAAGCCTGTTCAGAATGCAGATCAAAGTGTATAGAGGTCTCTGCTCTGGCCAGTTTTATTTGTGCTTTTCTTTTGGATTGCTGAGTGGGATCTATAAAAAGTCTTGACGTGTAAGGGGAGATGGCTGCCTGCTGGAAGCCAGCTCTGTGTGGCTTTGAGGCAATTCATTGGCAGGCATGGCCCTGAGAAAGGAGATGTAATGTGGTACGTGAGGCTGGGGGAGGGTGATGCTCAGCATTCTTAGATCTCTGTCTCAAATTTTAGACCCAGCCTGTTGACCACTGTAAATGTGTGATTCAAAGCTGTTCGCACAGACCATAAATGTGTGATTCAGAGTCATTTGCACAGACAGAGAACAAGGGCAAGTATAAGCCAACGAGGGCAGATACAAGAGAGAAAGAGGAAGGGATGGCACGGGCTGATTTCCTGAGGAACAAACTTAGAAGTTATCCGTTTAACTCCGTAACTCTCAAATTTCAATGTGCATCAGAATCACCTGGAGGTTTTGTTAAAACAAAGATTATTGGGCTCCCCAAATCAGATCTTCTGATTCTGTAGATCTGAGAGGAAAACCCAAATTTACATTTTTAGTAATTTCCCAGGTGAGGCTGATGGTGCTGATCTGGAAACCAGACACTTAGAATCAATAATTTAACTCATTACCAGCTTTCAGCTCTTTGTAAATTTAGATAGTTTGAAGAGAGTGTTCATTTATTCATTCATTGATCACATATTTAGTGAGAATCTATAATGAGCTGGCACAGTCTAGACCAGTGGTTCTCAATCTTCCTAATGCCACAGCCCTTTAACACAGTTCCTGTAGCTTTTGACCCACAGGTTGAGAACAGCTGGTCTAGACCAATGATTCTCAAATCTTGGTGAATACTGAAGTTTCCTAGAGAGCTCAGTGGGTACTGGAGTCACCTGGAGAGCTGGTAAAGTTCACAGAGACCCTGGTAGGTTGAAGTAGGACAGAACCTGAGTCCTTGTATTGTTACAACCAAAGTTTGAGAATCACTGGTATAGATAATGGAAATAAAAAGATGTGAGTTTTTACATTTAAGGAAACAAGAGTTCTTACATTTAAGGAGCATAGTCTAGTTGAGAAGGGGGCTGGAGAAGTGAGAGAAAAATTAAACAAAAAAGTGAAAATTACTAAGCAATATGTAAATCATGGATTAATGATGGGAGAGGTGCTGTCTGTAGAGAGGTGGGAACCAAGTGTGAGCAAATGGACAGAACATGGCTACCCAGCGAACATGGCTACCATCTCTGGAGTTTAGACTGTGCAGATCCCTGAAGATACCAAGGTCAGTCTATAAGAGTCTCTTATTATTTCTTCATCATCTTTTATGCATTTTTGGATTTTCATTATATGCCAGGCATCCTGTCGTCCAGGTGTAATAAGAGGAATAAGGAATGGGGAGGGGCCCTGATGTCTACTGGAGCCACTCAGCACTTTACTTCAGGAAATAGGTGCAAAAGCAGATCATGACAATGCAACCATGTATGTTCTATAAGAAAAGAATTCTTGAAGGCTTGTGGGAGGAGCAATGTGCCATGCTTGGGCAAGTTGGAGTGCCCAAGTCTGGAGATGCTTCATTGTGTAGAAATCAAGTGGTTCTTAAAGAATTTCATCTGGGGGAAGCAACATGTTTTAAGATTTGGAGATATCAAAGAGCTTGGGAATTCAGGAGAAGGTGGGTTTTAGGGTAGTGACAGGCCTCAAATGCCATGCCGAAGAGTTTGGGTATTGTTGTTCTGGCATAAATGACTAAACAGAGGATTTTAATTAGGAAAGTTGCACAAAGGTATTACTAAGATTAAAAAGGAAAAGGTAGCACAGCTTTTCCTGTGGGTCTGGGTAAGAGATAATGAGGTTTAAATCTCCAGCATTGGTGATAGAAAGGAAGGTCATTTTTGTTACAAATTTCTGATTTCTGAATTATAAGACCTGATCACCAGTGGAATGTGAGTTTAATTTGGACATGCTGATTTTTCAATATCCGTAGGACTGGTCTGGTGTTTGTGAAAGAGGTTAGGACAGGAAATATCCAAGGGAGTCATCAGCAATGGTGGACTAAAGGAATGTGAAGAAGATCAGCCAGAAAGAGCACATAGAACAAGAAGGCCAAGCAAAAGCTAAAGCACTCCCCTGAGAACAACTCTATTTAAGGGGTGACTGGAGGAAGATTAGAGAAGGAGATGGGCTGAGCAAAATTCTTGAGTACTCAGGGGTTTCTAGCAGAGCCCAAGCATAGGTCCTATTAAAGGGTGGTGCTGGGAAAGGCTCTTCTCAGATAATATATTTTTCTTATTAATGGATCACACCCTTGCTTAACTTCATAACTCAGGTTCAAAGAAAACACAGCTAAGGCCTACTTGTTTAAAAATAATGCAGCAATAACTTTTATCAAGTGTTAATTTTTCAAACCCTGTGCACTTTATTTATATTATTAGTATTATTACCCAACCTGTGCAGCCATAACATATTTGCATATAATATAAATATTACCCATATATACTTTGTATATTTTTATCACATTTAGCACCATTTCTATCCATCTTACAGTAAACAAATTAACACTGTCTTTTGGACTGCCAATTGATAATGATCTCCACTTTAAGAAGGTCTTCAGAATTCAGATATCTTAAAATGCCATAAATTATATCCTCATTGTTTCGAGGCAAAGTCTACTAAAGCTAAACATTTTTCATGTTTACTATGAAGTACTTTAACACTCACATGACATAATTATTATAATATCTTTAACACAAATATATTGTGTTCTCACTCAATAAAATAGTTTAAGACATGTAACAATATATTTCCTCAATATTCTAGACAATGCCATTACCATTAGTTTTCTTTTGTATTGATTTAGTCTTTAGAAATAAGTTGCAAATTCTAAGGGTAGGGGGCTAGCCATATCCTCCTTTTGGTGTTTCTATAGTGCTAGTAAACTGTAGGCTCTTCATTCACGTTGCTAACTTAGTAGAAGAAAGAACTAATTGGAATCAATTTTATGTGCAACAAGGAAAAAGAGTAAAAATTTACTTTTGGTTCTTCCCTCTTAAAAATCAGTACGATACATAGAGAAAAGGGCTTTTAGTAAGTTTAAAGATGGCTTCTAGGATAACCATGTGGCATTAGTCAGAGGACATTCCTACTAATCTACATTCCTACTCAACTACCTACAATCTCAGGTTATCTTGATACCCAGTGAGGGAGCTGGTTCAACTCAGTACCTAAGAACACCTCCCAGGGGTATGCCCTATCCTTTTTTCTACAGTCCACTCTAATCACTGGATATTGAGAGGACTCTATGGGGCAGACCACTTGGATTCTCATCTGTATCTTGCCAAGAAGCTTCCAGTCCAGCAGGGCCTGTAACAATGGAACTGATAAGTGGGTATAGGTGGTCCTACGTGGTAATATGAACTGGAAGGTTCTTGCCCCTTTGCAGGAGGAAATAGCTATGTCTTTGCATGGGATTGTACCTGGAAGAAGAACTGGAAACAGCCAGGACATTCCAGCTTCTGCCCTGTTTGAGCCAAACATTTCTATGTGTTGACTAATACATTATCTAGTATTGGGGGGAAGGTTAAGGAGAGGAGGCACCCGGGAAGAGTTGAGGAGTCTGAGGCCAGGAGGGTGATCTTTGAGTGGGAACAGGAACATAAAGTGATCCCTGGATGTTGGCAAGGTGAAGTTAACCTTTAGTGCCCCAAGGTTGCTGAGGCCCAACCTTGGAGGCCCTTTGACTCCCAACACAGCTGTCCTCCTGTGGCATTTAGGTGGGAATTCCTTACACTGCAGTGCCTGAGGCCTACCCTGCCTGAGACCACCAGAAACAAACCAAGGGAGGAAGAGGACAATTACAGAAGTTCTGTGAGGCGAATCAGAGCCACTGCCGGAGCTGCCCTTCTTTGTTCTCTGGGCCAGGGAGGTGCCAAAGCGGAGGGTCTCGTAGACTGGATCTACCTTATTGCCACAGGCTGTAACAGAAAAGAAAGCTCATCTGAGAAAGCTCATTTGAGAGAACCCATCCAACCACCTACTACATCTCCTGGGTGAACAGCACCTGAGAAGTAGGTTCTGTGCAGCAGATTCTAGCCTCTGGGGAAATGGTGCTTTCTGTGGTCAAGCCTGCCTCATGGGTGTTCCACTACCCCACTGTGCTCCCAATGGCCAGGTTCCTCCACTGCACCCAGCACTTCCGAGGAGAATTCTGCTCCCAAACTCCTCCTATTGGTTGTTTTCCCCTTTTTGTTATCCAATTTCAAGATTCTTTCTAGAGACCAACATTATTTCTGCTAATGGGAGGCTCTGCTCACCAAGGTATAAAACCTGAGACATAAGGTTTATAGTGGAAGACAATTGTTTTAGAAAGAAATTGTCATCACTGACCTTATGAATTTCTAACTGAAAGCTTTCTAGTTTAAACATTTCTACTTTAAAACTCCCCCCACAACCAAGATAAATATAGATGTAGAGATTTTTGAGAGATGAAAAAATAATAGACGTAAACTGAAAAATATTGTTGAAGAAATTCAAGCCAGAAATATAAATAGAGGGCATTTTGTTTGAGTCATAACATATTCACCGAGTTTCTACTAAGCATTGTGGTATAATCTATATTTATCTTTTACAAAAATTATGAAAAATGATAATTTCTGTGCTCATTAATAGGGCCTGACATGTTGAGTAACTTGTTTAAAGGCATCAGTTGTCATGAGATAGCTGAGCTTTGACCAGGTCTGTAGGACACCATGTTCCATGTTCTTTCTGCCCTACCATGCTGTATATGGTTAGGATAGCAGATTAGTGGCCTTTGTGAATTAGGTGTTCTTTAAGTTTCATTAAGGAAATGATGAAAAGTCCTGGAGAATTTAGTCTACTTTATGTTTCTCCACCAGCAAAGCAAACACACACATTCACTAAGCAAACACACGAAGACACTCCACTGGTTTTTGCAGCCCTGGGAGGACAGCAGACATTCACACTGATTTTGATAGTCAAAATCCAAACCAACCCATCAATGTCGTAACTCACCAATGGGCATAACTTCTTTAATGCATCCGAACTGTTCATGAATGAGCAAGGGGGAGCTATAGTAACGCCGGAACCCCTTTGGCTGGAGAGAGAATAAGAAAGAGAAGGGGTTAATGTCACTGATGAGATGGAAAAAACCACACAAAGATAAAACCAGTTGGTTTCTCTAGGGGCATCCTCCTGTCTCCTATTAAGATGCTGACATCTTATAATTCTATGATTTAATGCTGGCAGGGACACTAGGGAGAGGGAACTATATGTGGCAATAAGCAAGTTACACTCCATATGAAAACAAATTACTGGCCCTGGCCTTCCCAGTTCATGTGTCCTCCTGCAGTGCCCAGCAGCCTCCTTTGCAGATTCTTATTAACTGCCAGATACAAATGGACTGCCATGCATTGTCTCACCACAGTTTGTTGTTGTGATATATTTAAGTCATAAAAGGCCTGGGCATGGAAGGGCAGAGGTGGGCCTAGAGGCCTCTGTATATTTGGAGAGTTTCACTCAGAATCACCTGCTCCATGTCCTGGATTCTAATCTCTTTTTCTGAATTCTCTGTAGTCTTTGCTTTGGCTTGTGGGGATTGGAATCAGGAGAGAAGGGGGACAAGGGAGGCAGGGGTTTACAAGAAGAGATATTGCATATCAGAGTAAGTAGATGAACTAAGAACCTGGACTTACTATTCTCCGTGTTAGGTGGGAACTAAGTGGCACAATCCCCATTAGAATTCCAGCATCTTCTCCAGTGACCCTGGCAGGCAATATCCTCCTTTGATTGAACACTGTGATGGGAGGGTGGGTAGGAGCATTTGCTAGCCCTAGAGGCAGCTCTTTGATGACATTGCCTCTGATTGTTTAGACATGGTACCCATTGATCCTCAGTCTTCTCTCCAGCACCACAAAGGACAATAGGATCATTATTCTGTGTGACAGGGCCAAATTTTTTTGAAGATAGCTATGTCTAGTTTTTCCCTAGGCCCTTTCTACACTTCTTTAGCCATCCTAGTTTAAAATATTCTCAAGTGTGCTTTGGGTTGCTTTTTATCACTGTATGGCACTAGGACTGAAGCCCATACTCCTGAGATGGTGTGACTGGCCCAGAATGGGCCAAGACTGTCCAATCTCTCTATAGATTTGGGCAACATGATTCTGTTAAAGTGTAGATATTGATTACTCCTTCCACTTTTGTGGAGGCTTAGCTCTAGTCTTCCCTAAACACCTACTGAGCTGACAGCCCTGATTTGCCTGGGGCTGGGAGGGTTCCCGAGATGCATAACTTTCCCCTTCAAAAGTCTTCACAGCTCCTGGATGTGGGACATTCAGTGCTAAAGCTGAGAAAGTGCCAATGTGGGAGAAGTTGGGTACTCTAGCAAGAATTCTAACTCTTTTTGTAACAAGGGGTATTTTCCTGTTAGGTTAGCAAAATTCTTCCTTTGTTCTGTCATTATTCCAGTCAGGAAGCCAAGATGGCAGGCCAGTTCTGGGGTGCTTTCCTCAGAATTGCAGGGAAAGGCTTTGGAGGGAGTGATCTCATGGGAGCAGGTGAATACCCTAGGCAGGGAGTCCTGGGGCTCCCTCCTGGCACAGCCCTTACCAGCTTGCCCATGCACCGCTGGGGTGCAAGGCCATCTGTGCACTTGTGGTGGATGCTCATCTTACAGGCTTTGCAGCGCAGTCCATGCTTAGCATTTGTTCCTGTCAGGCACATGGCAAACTGTGATTAGAATACATCTTGCCCTTTGCTGGTGACTAATATGAAGTCACTAAAAAAGAAGGTACTCCTATAATGAGGTAATTCTATCCTATGACTTTTTTATGAAGATTTCAAAATGGCAAAATTTGTCATGGTGGATTATTTTACCTTCTTTCACATTATCTACCCAAGGTATAAGCTCTGGTTTCTTCCCCTATCTTTCCTGCTCATTACTCCAACAAATCTAAGCCTCCTTTACTTTCTTTGTTCTCTTAATTCAAGCCAGTTAATTCCCTATTTTTTGTTCTTCATAAAAGTCACCCATTTCTGTTTCTTTGTGTTTTACTGAGTAGTGAAAGTTCTAACATTTCACTCATTTTTTGCTTTCTATTAAAGGGACTGTGCTGTTGGACAAATTTTCAGGGAAATGGCTGGTAAGGAGGGAACAACAGGATCTGTGTGGAAATAGGGATGATGGTCTTCTAAAGTGGGGGAGAGGGATGTAATCAGACACCAAGCCCTGCCTGGAGAAAAAGGAAGAGGAGTTGGGTGGCAGTAAAATTGCTGCTGTTGTGAGTCACTTAGCTTCTGGGGACAGGATGCCATTAGGGGGCAGAGGAGGAGAGGAGAGGCAGACAGCCATCCTGGCAGCTGCTCTGCTGTACCAAGGCCCATGCCAGGAGCACTACAGAGGCATTGGGAGAGGGGAGACAAGAGGGTAGGTGTGGAAGCTTCAGGGAGATGGCAGTGGTGTTCAGAAGAGAAGCCAGTTTACTGGAACTAGGAGGGGATGTTAATGCAGATGTTTTCTGTCTCCATGTAACCCAGGACATGAGTATGCAGGACAAAAGGTACCATCCACTCTGATATAACAAAGTGGGATGGCAGGCCCCCAGGCAGGCCTAGGAAAGGGATGCCAAAAAGAACTTTACTGCTCCTAGATGACCAAGCATTTCAATTATATTAGAAAATAGAAAGAAAGATAGAATGGTGGAGAGAGAATTTCACTGTAGAGGCTCTTTGGGTCTCATCCCTATTCCTCTACCATGATGTGAAGGATAGGGTTGCTTTGTTGTCTCAGTCCTACTGAGAGAGTCTTCAAGGAGACTACTGTAAAAGCTTGGCACATATC
Organism: Loris lydekkerianus; assembly: GCA_963574355.1. NCBI lineage: Eukaryota > Metazoa > Chordata > Mammalia > Primates > Lorisidae > Loris > Loris lydekkerianus. The sequence goes on along the minus strand of CAUYPK010101808.1, from coordinate 10,566 downwards.
CTGCGGAGTCTGTGGAGCATGTGGTTATGGCCACAGCCAGACCTGGGAAAGTCTAAAGGTAAGAGACATAGGTGACCTGTGTCCTGTCAGCCTATTGATGAGAGGACTGTGTGAAATCTTGTCATGAAAAGAAGGTTTGAATAAAACAACTATGTGATTCCTGTGTGTCAGATGTGGATTATGCAGGATGCTGTCCAACATGACTACCTGGAGAGGTAATGGGATTCTAAAAAGGCAATTTCTTTAGAGTGGAGACACAGGAATGATTATGTCCATGTAATGTGAGACATGAAGTCAGAGGTACCCCTGCCTACATATCACAGCTGACTGAAGACCCCAAATGAGGATATCCCAAGACTATATGTAAAATCCACCCTCTTTTCTGCCACTGCCTCCTCTTTCTAGCCACCCTCATCCCATCATCTGTTTTTGCCCTCTTCCAACCCAATGCGTGTACAATGGCCAGAGAAATGATTTAAAACTGTAACAAAGAAAATATATTTAACCAAGGAGGTAAAAGACCTCTACAGGGAGAACTATGAATCTCTCTGAGGAAGGAAAAACCAGAGGATGTAAAGAAATGAAGAAATATATCGTGCTCATGGATAGGCAGAATCAGCATTGCTAAAATGTCTATACTACCCAAAGTTATCTACAGCTTCAATGCAGGCCATCTTAAAGTACCAATGTAATTTTTTGCCGATCTAGAAAAAATAATTATATACTTTATATGGAACCAGAAAAGATCCCAAATAGCCAAAGCAACCTTAAGCAAAAAGGACAAATCAGGAGACATCACTTTACCAGACTTCAAGCTATACACTACAAGACAATAGTAATCAAAACAGCATGGTATTGGCACATGAATAGACACATAGACCAATGGATACAAACAGAAAACTCAGATAATGAAACTATCCTTGTATTACATCTAATCTTTGACAAAATAGATAATTACAAATACTGGGGAAAAGAATCTCTATTCAATAATTGGTGCTGGGAAAATTAGGTAGTCAAAGGTAGAAGATTACAACAGGATCTCCACATCTTACCACTCACAAAAATTAATTCATGATGGATAACAGATGTAAACCTAAGGCATGAAACTATAAGAATTCTAGAAGAAAATGTTGGGAAAAGTCTTACAGAGATTGCTCTAAGAGTTTGTGAAGAAGACACCAAAGGCAATCACAGGAACAACAAGAGTTAAAAAATGGCACTTGATTAAATTACAAAGCTTCTGCACAGCTAAGGAAACAAAAAATAAAGCAAATAGATAATCCTCAGAATGGGAAAAATTTTTGCATGCTGTACATCTGATAAAGGGCTAAATCTATAAAGAACTCAAGCAAATCAGCAAGAAAAAAAATACAATCCCATAAAAATGTAGAAAAAGACATGAACAGAAAATTTTCAAATGAAGAGAGATTACTGGCCAATAAACATGAAAAATACTCAATATCTCTAATCGTCAGAGAAATAAAATCAAAACCACAATGAAGTATCACCTAACTCCAGGGAGAATGATTCTTATCCAAAGTCCAAACACAGCAGCTGCTGGCATGGATATGAAAAAAAAAAAGGAACACTACTGATGAGACTACAAATTAGTCCAAGCTCCAGGGAAAATTGTATGACAATACCCCAAGTTCTAAAATCAGACCTACCATTTGATCCAGCAATCCCACTATTGAGTATTTACTAAAAAAAAAAAAAAAAAAAAATCATGCACCCGATTGTTTATTGCAGTATGATTCACAATTGCACAGATGTGGAATCAACCCAAGTATCCATCAATACATGAGTGCCTTAATAAGATGTGGAATGTGTACAACGTGGGGTACTTACTACTCAGCCACGAAATAATGGCAAACTAATACCTTTTATAACAACCTGAATTGGAAGGGAGAGCATTTTCCTAAGTGAAGTATTGGCAGAATGGAAAAACAAATACCACATGTACTCACTATTAAATTGAAACTAATCAATCAATATCCGTGTATACATATGGTATAGTATGGAGGGAGCAGACTGGGATGTGTAAATTCACACATAACAAGTATGGTGCACAGTATCTGGGTGAGGAGCACACTTACAATTTTGATTCAAACTGTACAAAGTAATTCATGTAACCAAAATATTTGTACCTCTATAATATTCTGAAATTTAAACACATGTAATGGAATCTCCTCTTTTTCTTGCTTAAATATCTTCTAGTCTTTTCTCTGCCTTTCAGAGGTCATGTAAAATGCTCATCATAGTTCATCTGTCTCATTTGGTGGGGGCCCATCTGTAACTTTATCTCAGGCCAGCCCTGCTTGTTTGCTCTTTTTTACCCACATGACCTTGTAGTTTCTTGAATGCACAAGCTGTTTAATTCCTCAGGGTCTTTACATGAGCTGCTTCCTATGTCCAGAATTCTGTTCCTGTCTCTCTTCACTCACTTAGTGACTTCTCAATGTCATTTCTTCACTGAAGCTTTTTTGAAAATAAATATAAACTTTTTCTATTATTCTTTTTCATAGCACTCTGGTTATTTTTCACAGCATTTATTACAATTATTATTCAAAAGTTTATTTTTGTCTTCCTTTTCTTCTGGACAGTGAACATGATGAGGCCAAAAATTGTGAGTGTTCACTTGCCAGCTCTGATCACGATACCTGATAAACATACATTAAATAAATTAATAAATTCTTTCATAGTAACACATGCACTAAGGCAATGGTGACTGGTTTGAGATGCTTCATAGAAGTGTAAAATAGTATTCAAGAGCTAAAAGGGGATTTGAACCTGTATTATTTCATTTTAAAGATGAGAAGCTCTTAAGGACCCAAGACAGAACAATTTGCTCCAGGTGAGAGGAGATGCTGTTTAGTTTCATTCTTTCACTGCTTGACCCAAATCTTTCCTTCCTTTATTAGGGTTATTTGACATACATGAAGATGAAGTTGGGGGGTAATTAGACAATGAAATAAGGAAGTGAAAGGACTTGACATGTTTCTGGGAAAAGCAATGGGCAAACTCTTGAGTAGGAAAACAGAAACCCTCAGGAGGTATTACCTGAAAACTCCCTACAAAAAGGCATCATTTAACACAAAGCCTGTCTGCTGGTACAACCACAGACAGAAAATCAAAGTGACACATGAAAGCACCATAAATTATTGAATATGTGCATTTGTCATAAATAATAGTTGGAGGGTCCCTTTTTCTTTTTAAGGCTAATCAATTATCTGAAAGACTGCTATGCTTTCCAAAGACTGGACTTGAAAAGCTATTACTTACTTTTGTTTCCAAGTTAGAGAATGCTATGTGTGCCTTATGTGGGAACGTAAGTCAAAACTTCAAAGAGAAAAGTTATTTCATTGTGTGTTGGACTCTGAAATAACATAATTTTAAAGTACATTTTCCTTAAGAAGCAAACATAATGATTTCAGTTTTCATTGTCTGCTCTCATATCCTCCACCATTTTGTATAACTCAGACTGCCAGCAATTATTTGGTTTTAGATGTTCCAATTTCCACTCAGAAATAACTAAAATGATTGAAGAGGAAAGCTTACATTCTGCAGCTCAGAGAATAGTTCAAAGAAATAATTCACATCACAGCAGTGGAATTTAGTTTATTGTAGCAAAATATGAAAAAGCCACGGTCTGACTTGTTTTATTACTAGTGACCTCCATCAGAAAGGCATTGCTGCATGTGACCCTTAAGCCTGAGCAGAGTGGAAGAAACAGTTTTATACCTGAATCTGTCTCAGGCTGACTCTTTAAAGTTAATGAAACCAATATATAATCACCCACACTTTCATATGAAAGATAAAACACAACTATAGCCCAGGATGAAGGAGGAAAGAGGAGGAGGATGGAGGATGTAGGGGGAGGTTGGATGGAGGGAGGTTAATTTAATACACCTATGGTGCATATTGCAAGGGTACATGTCAAATCTATTAAGTGTAGAGTATAAATATCTTAACATGATAATTAAGTGAGGTGAAGGCTATGTTGCCCAGTTTAATGTATTACAAATTGTATATAAAATTAGCACATTGTACCCCATAAATGCATTAATGTATACAGTTAAGATTTAATAAAAAAATTAAAGATTCTACTGCACCATTAAAAAAAAGAAAACTGCTAATGTTCCTGTAGCTGCAGCTATCTCATCATCACATGGGAACAGTACTACCTACTTTCGCGCTAATAGAATAGCATCGTAATATATGCAAAAGGATTTCATGGGTTTAAATGCCATGAAAAATGTCACTGGTCTTGGTAATAATATTTGGGTAAATAATAGTTAACAGACCCCATGAATTTCCCACTTTGTTATACCAAAAATTCACTAAAGTTATAGAACAACAACAACAACAACAACAAAAAAAAAGGAATAAACGTCAAGTAACAACTGCAAGGAGTAATAACAGTGGAAGAGAGTTTAACATATATTTGGAAGATGTAAGGCAAGTGAAGATATGGTAAGCAATTTAGCAGAAGATAGGAAGATTGATTTTTCAATAGCAACTTGGAAACTAGAAGCCCATGGATCTTCAAAAGCTGTTAAATTAAAAAAGTCGAGTGATTTCCAACTCAGAATTTTATGCCTAGTCAAATTATTAATACATTTGAAGGTAGAATGAATAGATTTTTCAATTTTGGGGGATTCAAAATATTTACATATACCCTTCTTAGAAAAATACTAGAGAATGTGACTCATAAAAATAAGGGGATAAATCAAGAAAGAGGAAAATACTAAATATGATATGTAACATAAGAAATGACACAGGGGGGAGGTAGGTAATATCCCCCTATGATAATTCTGCAATATCCCAACACCAGAACTTCAGGATAAAGGCAGTAGACTTGGAAAAAGTAGCATTTAGAAGCTGATTGATGCTTTTGAGGTTTCACTATAATGTCATTTGACAGATCTAGAAAAACAATTATAGTTCCATTAAAAGTTTAGGAAGTGACAAAAACCATTTCTAAATTGAGGAAAAGTAAAATCTGTGAAGGATTTTAAAGAAATATAATTATAGCATAATACTTGAATAAGAAGTTAATGAGTCACAATGGTGCATAAATTGACCATGTAAGTTATACAAAAATTGTAATAAAATTATTTGAGAAGATGGGACCAAGAGAGCAAAAATTGTGATGTAACTCTGTTTGGAAAGCAAGATCAAGGAAGAAAGAAGCAAGCGGTAGTGCTGGGGAGGTGTGAGAGCTAAATCCTCATTTTCTGTAGGAAGAAGCCAACAAATGCTTAATTAATCAGTAAGTAGCAGCAGAAGCACAGCATTTAGAAATACTGAAATAAAGGAAGGAAGAAGCAAAGAGGATGAAAGGGTTTGCCTTTCAGAAGTGAGTCAGGAGTGAGACAGTTTCCAGTGTAGTTCTTTCAGTACCATCTGTCCATCTGTCTTTACAACTATTATCATGTAATACTGTGATAAAAAGGAAATTAAAAAAATGAAGTCTCTGGATACTGAGTCAAGTCATCCCTTTGGAATGATGTAGCACTTGGTAAATGGAGATGCTGGGAAAACATGGGGTGCTTTGTCACATACATCATCAGCTCTTCCCTGGGCATTTGAAGTTCTGGGCTAAATCCAGGATAGTTTTATGGACAACTACATATCCACATGAAACACACACAAAATTAGATTCAGGGGGTGGGGAAAGGAGGGAGGGAGGAGAAAAGAGAAGGGAGAGGGACTGGTGTGCTCTCACCCAATGGGTGCAATGTAGGAGTATGTGGCACACCTCCTGGGTGGAGGGCCCAATTACAACTTGGCCTTTACCTAACAAAACTCAAACAACATAACCTCATCATTTGCACACATATATTAATCTGAAAAAAAAAAAAAACCGGAATGTTAGTCATGATGTTCAAATAGAGTTTGTAATGAATCAGTGCAAGCCAATATAATACTGATTAGGTTTTAGGCATTGGACTACTTGATGAGCTTGGTTTTTACTACCATGAATAAGGTAAGTGAGCTGTTAACAGAGAACCAATGTTAAAGTTCTAGGGCATAAGTCTACACATAAACATGTTGGGAGGAAAAATTCCAGTTTTTCCCAATCCTGGAGGCTGAACTTACTACTTTGGATGACCTGCTTCTGTTGTTTTAATAAAACTGATTACATATATCTGTAAAATAATTGGCCAAATTTTACTAAAATTTTGCTATGAAGGTATCCTTCGCCAAATTTCATATAATGTCAGAATTGAAACAGGATAAAACAATGGTTTATAACTGAGATCACCAAAGTTGCAGGACACAGCTAATTTGATTCTTGTTCAGATAATTGTGGACATCTGCTTTAAGGAGGGCATATAGATTCAGTGGCAAAGACAGAGGAAGTGATTCCCAGAGTCAGCTCTCAGCTGGCTTCCTGGGTCAGTCCAGCATTTGATGGAACATTGGAGTAACCCAGGAGCTTGGAGATTTTTAGGTCCTGAAATACCAGGATGCAGTCACATTAGAACATTGGTATGAAAATCCAGACCCACTGAGAGGGAGCCCCTGTACGAAGACCTGCAGGCAGGTTAAAGTTGGTGGCCACACAGGCTCCAGGGGCCAGGGGGCCATGTAAAGAAGGCTAGCTCTTTCCATAATATTATAAACTCCCATATTCTCTTAGCCTGGACACCTGTCTGACCCAGGCTTGAATGGGCTGATCTTTCCTGAAGGACAACAATGTACTTTGTGCCAAGCACTTTACTGACCACAGGGGATCAAGAGGTGAATAAATCACCACTCCCTGTCAAGTTCTATAAAGGAGGAGACATCCTGTGGTGATAAATGCTCTGGGAATAGTGAGGGGACAGAGAAGGGTGGGGGGTTCTGTAGTTTAGAGGTAGGGAGGGTATGTATGCTGAAGGCTGTGGAATGTACTTAGAAGTTGTTCATACAAGGCGAAAAGCTGTTTAGCAGTAGGGAGGGAGGCAGAGGGAGCAGCTCTCAAGAGGTACGTATGATCCAACCACCTTTTCCAGGAACCACAAATGATCTGATAAAGCAAAAAAGAACCTCAAGATTTCATGTTGAAAATGAAGTGAGGAAAGTAGACAGGGCTCCCATCATGGAGAGCTGCTTTAGCTGATTCCCACAGAATTCTGTTTCATTTCTGTTTCATTCAAGGGTAAACCAGCTAACCACTTACAATGCTCCATAGTAGAATTTAAAAATATACATAATATTGGATGTATTTTCATTACTTTCTATGCTACTTCTCTTTGATGTAAAGTAATGATATGGAGATAATTTCTAAGATTCTGAAGTCACATAAAACTAAACAAGCCAAAAGGAGCCAGTGGAATTTATTCTCCCCCTTCTCATATGGACAAAGAGTAATTTGAAAGAAAAACGAGTCAGTAAATATACAAACACACACACATAGATGAGAAGAAAGAACATTGTTTTAGAAGTCAGAAACCTGAATTCTTACTCTGAATGTTTAGGAAGAAAAGAAGGCAGGAAGCAATTAAAAATTATTGAGCCCTTGTACACTGTTAGGCAATTTCCTAGACACATCCTCATTTTATTAATAATGAATAAATGAATGCTATCTTTTATACACAAAATGTTATTTTAACTAGGGGAGGTAAGGATAATTGGAATAATGAACAAATCTTGAGTTGGTATGAATATGTAACTCACTAGTTGTGGACCTCAGTATTATAACTTTTCTCTCCTCTTAAGATCTCAATAGGATGTGAGATCGGGCTTTTCATTCCTTCATTTTTATAGATAATGAACTGAGGCCCAAGGATATGCAGCTAATGAGGCAGGACTAGGGTCTGGATCTACACACCTCTGAAGTCCAGATCTCTTCCCTTTCCCCCCTTGTTTCTGCCAGCCAGCTGCACATTTACAAAGCTGTAACCTAATGTAGTATAGATTTTTCTACTGAAGTAGAAAAATTAGAAGGGCATTTGTGGCCCTCTCAACTCTGTCTATGATAATAATAAAATCAAAACACAAGTTTTTAACCATGGTCAATGAGAAGTAGCAAGAGTTTCCTTCCAGGCACCAAAAGTTTTCCTGAGAAGATTCTGAGGTTGCAACTGTGCATCTTTGGAAAAGGGATTCTGATCACATTTATTGTGGGTTACAAATAGGTTCTAATATTTGACAAATGTGAATAGGAATTTTCAGGATGAGCTCGCTAATGTAGAGATGCAGGTTCCTGTAACAGATTCATTTAAGGAATTATAAGTTCTACTGGTCTATAGCCCAGCACAGGCCTTTGAAAACATATATAGCATGAAAGTGTGGAAAATAGCTGGGTGTGGTAGCTCACGCCTATAATCCTAGTGCTCTAGGAGGTCAAGATGGGTGGATAGCTTGAGCTCATGAGTTCAAAACCATCCTGAGCAAAAGCGAGACCCTGTCTCTACTTAAAAAAAAAAAAAAGAAAAGAAAAAGAAACAAACAAACAAACAAAAAAATGAGGCAAGAGGCTCCCTTAAGCCTAGGAGTTGGAGATTGCCTTGAGCCATGATGCTATGACACTCTACCTAGGGCAATAGCTTGAGACTTTGTGTCAAAAAAAAAAAAAAAAAAAAAGTGTGGAAAATAGAGTTCTTCCCATTGCATATGCCCTTGCTAAGTCCTTTACGCTGATGATTGCACACATGGTTGTAAACACATTAAGAGTCAAGTCTGCAAATGCTCTAGATGATGTAAATGTACGCTGCTGTTTCTAGCTTTGTTACACACCTATTCAGGGACTTAGACTTTTGTTTTGATAAAAGGTATTTAAGAACAGTCCTCCTTTAGAAAAACAATATTTTTATTTTGGTTGATTCTTTTATAAGGAAGAGAGGAGCCATGGGTAGAAAAGTACAGATAAGAACATAAAATTAAAAAGTAAGATAGCTATTTTGAAAATTATTAAAACTTCTACTACAGTGCATCTTACAAGGGTACATGTGAAACTTACTAAATGTAAAATATAAATGTCTTAACACAATAACTAAGAAAATGCCAGAAAGGCTGTGTTTACCAGTTTGATGAAAATATTTCAAATTATATATAAAACCATGGCATGGTACCCCATGATTGCATTAATGTACACAGCTATGAAAAAAAAAAACAAAAAAACAAAACAAAAAACAAATTTCTAAGCATAAATAGTATTACCTTTGGATATCTATGTCTGGATATATGTGTATGTATATACATATATAATTGTGAAGGCACCATGCTGGGGTGGACAAAGTCATGCCTAAGGCATCAAATGGTTTAGTACTCAGATATGAGGACTTGGACAAAGCACTTGATCTCTGACCCTTAGTCTTCCCTTATGAGAAAATGTGTCATGAACACAAAGTGGAAAAATGAAGAAGCCATATCTTGAGAAGGTGTAACCTACCACAAAAAATAAGTGATGAGATGGTTACAAAGCATATCATCTACAACTCCCTGTAGTGACTTTCTTTGAGGTCATGATTTCCAGAATCTTCAGGAATGTATGTACCTGGATGTACCAGACTCAGGATGTGATCAGACATTACCTCAGATAAAGAACAGGTGTACACATAACTCTCTACAGTTCTGTGTGTACTACTTTGAAATCACTTACTTATATCTTAACTTACAGACAAGTAAGCTGATCCTTGTTTCATAAAAGTTTACCTGAAATACAAAATGAGGCAATATCTGTGAATTGTTTTGCACTAAATCAAGCATTCTGGCCATACTTCAACATCTTCAAAATCTGGCAAGATCAGGCTCTGGGGAGCCAGTCATTTTTGATAGCATTTAAAATGAGAGATTTTGAACAGCTTCCCTGCAACTGGGAAGACAGGACTCCAGGCATCTCTGGCCGGTGGGATCTGCCTATAATCATCCCTTTGAGGATACAGGGAGCCAGCAAGGGACTTCTGGACCCCAAGAGGAGGACAAAAACAGTGGAGAACTGGCAAGTGGTTGTGTGTGTTCAATCAACCTAATCACCCCAGCAACCGTGAGTACAAGCAGCAGTGAGACTGCAAACTGAAAAGGCCTTACCTGTGAACTATTTTGGTGTTCTTGGACTTGGCACTCAGTTGAACTGCCTTGGGGAGAGCTTGAGCAGGAGTGTGGAGAACTTTGGGCATTGTCTGGGGCCCTAGACTGAGCCATTGAGCTGGGCACAGGAAGCCATTGGGAAAGAACTGCCCTGGCAAGCTCTGCCCTCAGGGTCCCAGAGCAAGGATTGGGAGGGACAAAGTAACCTAGTGACTAAGCAGACTAAAGGCAGGGAGTGAGCTGCCTTACAGCCTTAATCCTTAGGGGCAGAGTGAGACAGTTTTGGCACACTTGAGCCTTGGGCTGTTGCCCTGGGTAGAGTGCCGTGATGTCACAGCTCATCACAACCTCAAACTCCTGGGCTTGGTGCCACCCAGACCTCCGTAAGAGCTGCGCAGTGACCCCCAACCAGTGATGCACACCCACTAGGCCTCTGCATTCCCTGACTAGGAACTGTGGAAGCCACGTAACCCTGCGTCCTCCCTCCTGTGTCCTCCAAGCCTCCACACTAGCCCATTCATCTGGCCATGAATTCTGGTAGCTGCA